>JAOTOM010002515.1:0-105886 GCA_034440615.1 Ashinkailepas kermadecensis
TATCCGGTGTGCATCCGGTGTGTATCGGGCGTGTATCCGGTGTGTATCCGGTGTGTGTCCGGCGTGTATCCGGTGTGTATCCGGTGTGCATCCGGTATGTATCCGGTGTGTGTCCGGTGTGTGTGCGGTATCCGGTGTGTATCCGGCAGCCGGCAGCGTGTCGGTCGGCCATGTCTGCGACTTTCGCCTGAGTGGTTGAGGCGGGGCCGAGACTTAGCAGACGATGGCCGCTCGTGCGACAGATTCCAATTCCTTTACCAACCCTCCTGCCCTTCCCCCACCCATTCTCCAAACGCTATCTCCAGCCCAGCCCGCTGCTCGTCGCATGCCGGCCGAGGCCAGAAATAGCCACAGTGTGGTATTTCCGAGAAGGCCATCGTCGTCCTGGGACGGCGACTGCACCATTTTGCAGCGTCGTGGCGTCCGGTAACGCAAGTGGCGCGGAAAAACTGCACGTGGGGCCGACCAGGGCAATCCGGTCCTGTCTGTGTCGTGTTGGGCCGGCTCAGTCGGCGTCGCGCTGGTCCGGCACGTGAGGCCCCCCCTCCCGCCCAGCGGCACCAGGGCGACTGTTTCAGACGCCAGGCTGACGTCAATCGCCAGTGTTTGTCCGTTCTGACGGAACTGGCCAAACTGCACGCCAGCCGTCCGTACCCGGCTGCTGCTTGTGCCAGGGCCTAGGCCAACCCTGGGTGCAGCGTCGGTATTTGCTCATTTGCCAGGGCGCATTTGCTCAGGAGCCACCGCATTGATTGTTATGTGCTACCTTTCGAAATCACTTCATGAATGTCACAGCATTGCAAACGTTCAGTGACCTTTTTTGTCAGTTTCACTTCAATGCAGCTGATTGTGGTTAGAACTGGTGACTGGTGTTTCTGCAGGGCATGCTGTTCTGCATTTCAATAAACATCGGCTCTAATGCACGAGCGACTCGCCCATCACGCTGTTATGAATGTTGAGGGACAGAATCAGGGTTGGAATCAATTCCTGAGAAGCAATGCACACCGTGCAAAACACGAATTCCATTGGAAAAATATATGTGTGTTACTTCTAAGGGATGTCGCTAGAACACCTATATTTTCTGGTGTGTCTCACTAAGGGTTATTGTAGCATTAGCATTACGCATTACATGTGTCTTCTTCTCAGTGGAGTTGTCGGTGTATATCCACGGCAGCAGAGTGTCCGACTGACCACCGTCCGGCTATGGCAGCCTGGCAGATGTCAAAGAGCGGGGCGACAAGCGCGACGTCTGCGTCCACTGAAGATCGGTACATCGCTACAAGGGAACTTGACTAATGAACATATTCAAACTTTAGTTGATCTGGAATCTGCACGCTTAAAGTAGCGGCCGATGCATCGTGGGATAAGTTGATTCCTCATCAGAATCAATGTATGGCTTGCGATGTTCACACTACGAGCCCCCAAAAGTCGTGCCATGGTTCTTCATATTCACGATAGGGGCCCCCAAAAAAGACGGGCTGGGCCCCCGAAAACCACGCTGGGGCCAAGAGTTCCGGTCGAGGCCCCTGAAAATCGCGCTGAAGCTCCCTGAAAATCGGACAGGGGTATCTGAAAATCACGCTGAGAGCCTCAAAGGTTTGCACCTGGGCCCCTGAAAATCACGCTGGGTGCTCAAAAAAATAGTCGTGCCGGGGTTCCCGAAAATCACGACGGGGGCACTAAGAGGTAGCGCCGGGGCTCCTGAAAATCACGCTAAGCCTGGGGTACCAAAAAGTCGCGCCCGGGCTCCTGAAGATCATGCTAGGGGCTGGACAGGTCGCACCGCGGCCCCAAAAGTCTCAACGGGACCACACAAAAAATGAAGTCGGGGCAACGAAGAAAACAATCCGGACATGGAAAATCACTCTGCGGTCCCAACAATCGATCCAACATGTACCCACCAGTGTTCTCGCGTCACACGTTGATACTCGTCCGCAGTAGGCAACGTGGGACGGCCTTGCCTTTCTGTGTACGGAACTGTTAGCTCCTTCAGGAGAGCAGAACGAGAGTGTGTCGGGTGATGTGCGTGCAGCAGCTGTCGATACCCCCTGGAATCTGGTGTCTCCTTCAGTGACCCGACACTCGCGGTGATGCGTAAGGGCAATGTTTCACCAGAGCTGTTTCGGATGAAAACCTTGGAGCATTTCGGAACATATGGAGGATGCACACGCATTTTTATAGATGGGTGGGTCCAAGGGTTACTGTGGAGTAGGATCTGCGTTTGTGTGCGGTTCCTCTGTGAAATGTGTTACCCTAACTGGACATGCCTTGGTGTACAGTTCAGAGCTCGTTGTAATCATCACAGCGCTTTCCTACGTCGAGACTTCGCGGGATGTTGATTATGTCATTTTGTCCGAATCCCTTCGCAGCCTTTTGGCACTGACTGGTTTTTACCCATCTGACCTATTTCTTCTTGATATTCTGACTCGTCTGACTGCCATGTATCGGGATGGGAAGATTGTGCGTTTGTGCTGGATCTCCAGCCATGTCGAAGTATCTGGAAATGAACGTGCCGATTCTGCAGCGAGATGGGCTGCCCGGAGACCACCAGCACGTGTTTTTCCACTGCCAGCCAGGGACCACCTCCCCGGAATATGATCATATATGAACACCAAATGACAGAGGAGTTGGAGCGCATAGACCAACAATAAGCTGCATGCGATAAAACCACACCTTGGAGACTGGCCATCGTGCTACCGCAGATCCAGAAGTGACGAGGTGACGCTATGCAGACTGCGCCTCGGCACACACACGCTACCCACCTTCTTTGCGGCGACGAGAGTTCCCAGTATCCCCGCTGGTTAAGAAACCTGACTGTGCATCATGTACTTTTCTCGTGTCAGCACTTCTCGAGAGAGCGGAGGTTGTTTTAAGGCAATAATGCTCGGTTCACCACATATGGCGCGATGTGCTGGCGTATGGATCGTATGGATCGTATGGATCGTATGGATCGGACATAGTTTATTCGGGAAATATATTCCACCTTTTGAGAGCGATCGGATTTCAGGCCATTTGCTGACCCCGGAAACACCTTCTGTAGCGTCCTGAAACGCTGAACTGGAAGTTATGTGCGCTAAATGATTACATTTTTGGTCGAAGCGCCCTTAAATTCAAATAACTTACAATCCGATACCGTGACTAGTGGGCCGTTTGCGACAGGCCGGGTGGCGTGGAGGGGAGGGGGGAGTCTGATCTTGTCACACTACAAACGGGCTACGTCCAGGACTTACGGCCAAATTTGTATAGTCCGAATATATAATCGACAGCTGACCATTTAATGTCGAAAGTAACTTCGAAAGTAATTTTGCTGATCCAGAAAGTGATACAAATCTTTGGTCAAATCAGTGGAAAATGCTTCGACAGCTAGTGACACATTCAATTCGAAAACCGACAAATTATTTTACTGCATTTCATTCCGAAAAAAGATTTAGTAGGGCTGGATTTCGTTGAGTATGCTTCAAAGAAAGTCAGGGATAATAGGAAGTATTTTCATTTCCCCAGGAAGTTCGTAGGTCGAATTTGCAGCACGTTGTATAAATAATAGTGGAACAGCTATGTCGAATCGTGGTTCTGGCAAGACCGGTTGTCCTCCAAATTCGGTTCCTGTTCACCTCCAGAAGAGCGTTTGAGATGGAGGATTCATCCACTATCATGTGACTAAGGACCAGTCGCGTACCTGGGATTTGCGCTAGGGGGATGGGAGCAAACAGATTTGCACGGGGCCACCTACCCCAATTTTGAGAAGAAAAAAAATTCCCGGATTTTCATCACTACTTTTTCAAAGGAGCTCATTTTCTGTTTTTAAAATATAATTATTAGTGACCAACTTAATTGTCCTGTGGATGGGGCCCAATCTACCACCATCGTTTCTGAGTCACCGGATATCAATCCTAAATCCCCCTCATCTTGTTCGAAGGTTTTTCTTTTGGTACCCCCAGAACACACTGCTGAAATTACACCTGCACAAATCACTTAAAATAAAATGCAAATCCAATTTCAGGCATTCCAGTTCATAACGCTCGGTCGCCAAAACGCCAACGTTCGTGCACGTGTACCGCACGTGTCCCGCACGTGTCGTGCACCACCTTGCGCATTCGGCGCATTCACCACACTTCGTACGATTCTCCGGTTTCTGTTGTGCCTCATACGTTTTGCTAATTCCAGCCACATGATGGTCTTGTGCCATAGTTGACGTATGGAATGCTTCGTATTGGGGTTCGCTGGGAAAATTCGATGAATTCAATTCAATGATTAGTTCTCTTCTTCCCACATTTTCTGGTTGCTAAGAAATCCGGATACCGGCTGAGCTTTGATGCACCTCTTCTCTTTGGTTAAATATGCTTTCAGATTGGCTACTGAACGTAGGCCCTAGATGATTTCTCTTTGGACCCGTTGCGTTTTTCTTCGTCTACGTATGTGTTTTAGGGCTCCAGACAATTTGCGTTAGGTTTCCGGCACATTTATGAGATCCCGGCTGTTTTTAGAGTGTTGCTTCTTGTTGTGCACCGACGATGTTTGTTTGGTACCTGCGCGTTTTCGAAGACCCGATGTGATTATTTAGTGCTTTGTGTGGTGAAGTGATTCATTCATGTGATGTTAATATGTTTACTGCTCCTTTGTTTAGGTCCATGTCACTTTTCAGGGCCCCAGCCTGTTGTTAAGGCCCCATGATGTCCCATGACCCCGATGTGCTTTGAGGACCTCCGTTGTGTATTTTTTAGAGCTCCCGGTGTGTTTATTAAGAGCTGCAACGTATGTTTGAAGGCCATGCCGCTTTTGCAAGACTCGGTACGCTTTGCAGGACCCAGTGCATTTTCGGCCTCCTGTTGTGCTCTTGCTGTCCCGCTGCGTTTATTTGGGGCTCCTGACGCATATTTGGGGGACCCAGCACGATTTGGGGGGTTACTGTATAGTTTCTTGGGGTCTGGCACCATTTTTCGGGCCCAGGCGCGTGATTCCGGGGGATGCGACGCCAGTTTCCAGAGCTGAACGAAATTTTTCGTGAATTCTTCTGAATGTTTTAAAGTCCGAGTCACGGCCTGATTTCCCGGGCCACCGACACCATATTTTTGTATCCTGCTGCGATTATTCGAGCTCCGGTACGTTTTTTCGGGGCTATATGCGATTTTTAAGGCATCTCGTGTCCAATGTCATCATGTTTAAGGGCATTGCACATTTATTTGTCGAAATCAGTGTATATTTTGGAGGGTTCCGGCTTCATTTTTGTCCGGTCCCGATGCGATTTTGTGGCCACGCTGTGCTTTTTTGGGCAATAGACGCCAATCTTTGGAAGCCCCAAGGGGAATTTTTGATGCCCAACCCGAACTACCGTCGGAAACTTTGGGTCCGGAGCGCGATATTTTGGATATTTTGGCCCGGCGCGAGTTCGCGGGGCGCGTTGTACTTAGCGGGCCCACGCACAATTTTGGTGGGCCACGGCGCAAAGTTTCGGGTCCGGCACGAGTTTTTGGTAAACGCTGTATTTATTTAAAGTCCCCTAATTCTGTAGATTCGAATTCTGGCGTCTCCGACGCGAATTTATGGTGCCCAGCGCGATTTTTGGGGATCCCGACTCGATTCTTAGAACTCATCCCTTCAGAGTGTGGGAGGGTATTTGCCTCTTTGGTGCGCCACTGCGGATGCTCAACTGGTTTTTTTTCCAGCCGATGGCACCCTTCAGAGTGGAAAGGCCCTTCGGATAACTTTCTTTCGGGACATGTTCTAAATTTGCCGGTGCTCGGGTCGATTCAATTTATATTTTATATTTTGTTCGGTCGAGTTCAATTTTTTGTAAACCCCGGTGCGATATTTTTGGGCTCCGGTACGATTCTTGGTGCTCGAGGCGCAATTTGTTTTCAGTGTCCCAATACGTTTCTTCTCCGGCCCGACTTTTTGGGGGGGTCTTTGACGCAACTTTTGTGACCAAATTAATTGTCACTTGGGAAGCTAGCTGCAACTTGTGGGGCTCAGGTGCGACTTTTTGCATCCAGTGTGATTTTCAAAGGCAGCGACGCGACATCTTTGGGTCTATGCGTGATTTTGTTTAGGGGGGGGGAATCCCTAGCGCGAGTCTTAGTAGCATCGACACGTTTTTGAGGGCCCAACACGGTTCGGGGACTTTAGGGAGGGAGCATTTTCCTCTTCGGTAAGCCACTGCGGTTGCTCAACGCTTTTTTGAGCCGATGACATCCTTCAGAGTAGAAAGGCCCTTCGGAGAACTTTCTTTCGGAACCTGTTCTGAATATTCCGGTGCTCGGGTCGATTCGATAGAGTCTCTTTGTGATTTTTTAGTGTCGATTCGTCGTTGTCGAGCGTGATTTTCAGGGACACCTGTCCGACGTTTTGGGAGCCCCAGCGCGATTTTCATGGTTCCCGGTCTGCTATTTTGGGCCCCCAGCGTCATTTTCAGGGATCCAGTCCGTCTTTTTGGGGCCATCGTGATTTTCAAGAACACCGGCACGACTTTTTGGGGGTCACCAGCGTGATTTTCAGGGGCCCAGGTGCGAATTTGTCAGGCCTCCTGCTTGATTTCCAGGGGCCCCGGTCCGACGTTTGGGGGCCCTAGCGTGATTTTCAGAGACCTGGTCTGTCTTTTGGGCCCCAGCGTCATTCTCAGGTGTCCCGGCAAGACTTCTGTGGCCCCAGCGTGATTTCCGGTGGCCACGGTCAGATCTTTTGAAGCTCCAGCGTGATTTTTTGGGGCACAGGCGCGACCTTTCTGAGTCCCGGCGCGATTTTTTTTCCCCAGCGGTATTTTCAGGGGCCCGGTCTCACTTTTTGGGGCCTCCAATATGATTTTCAGTGGCCTTGGTGCGATTTTATTGGGTCACAGCTTCATTTTCAGGGGCCCTGCGCGACGTTTTGGAGCCCTCAATGTGATTTTATGAGCCCCGGTGCGATTTTTGTGGCCCTCAGCGTGATTTTATAAGCCCATGTGCGACGTTTTTGGTCCCCAAT
This sequence comes from Ashinkailepas kermadecensis, assembly GCA_034440615.1. Taxonomy (NCBI): domain Eukaryota; kingdom Metazoa; phylum Arthropoda; class Thecostraca; family Neolepadidae; genus Ashinkailepas; species Ashinkailepas kermadecensis. The sequence goes on from JAOTOM010002515.1 coordinate 6,958, forward strand.
GTGATGTTTAGGGGCTACGGTTTGATTTTTGGGACCCAACGGGATTTTTAGGGAGCCTGGCGCAATTTTTCTGAACCCCAGCGCCATTCTTGGGGCCCCCAACCTCTCAGTGGGAGCAACTACCCCTAATGTTCCCCACCTTCGGTACGCCACTGGTGTATGTCCATATTTACTACAACAAAACCATCGTGTAATATTTTATCTTCTGCTACAAGAAAGCAACGTTTAACGTGATTACACCATTGCTCTATGGTGATTGTGATTGTGGATGGGGTCTTACCATCCATCTTGCCCAAACATACCGCGTCCCTGGTTTGTCCCCCCCCCCCCACCAATTTGAAAACCGTGGCTACACCCATGCACCTCAACGACTCCATCATGCAGCCTTTCACAGCGAACCACATCACCTAGACGGCGACAGCCACACTTGCGCTCGAAAGGTAATATTGATGACAGCGTCTTCACTGGATCCATGGATTTCAGGATGTAGATCCGTGGGGCAGGTATCCTTGTCTTATGAGGGACTTCACTATGGGGACATCGGAAAAGGTTGCATTTTAAAATTCGCGCTGCGTCGTAGTGGTACAAGACGAAGACCGACGGTACGCCTCAGCAGGTGTTGAAATTGTGGTATGGTTTCCACCCGATGGTACGGTGGTTCGGACCTCATGGGAAGATGAGTTTGTTTTATTCCGGATTCCGGAAGGGTTGATGAGTTTGTTGTATCCATGAAAGTGTGATGGTTTCTGCTCCTCATGGCGTCCCACCACATAGGGACCCTACTGGGGGACGGCGGAGTTCCGCGGACGGTAGGACGCCAGGCGCACGAGGAGCTATACGGAGCAGGCGACGCCGTCGCCCGGCCGGGAGGACGCCAGGTGCACGAGGAGCTATGCGGAGCAGACAACGCCGTCGCACGGCCGGGATGACGCCAGGCGCACGAGGAGCTATACGGAGCAGACGACGCCGTCGCCCGGCCGGGAGGACGCCAGGCGCACGAGGAGCTATACGGAGCAGGCGACGCCGTCGCCCGGCCGGGAGGACGCCAGGCGCACGAGGAGCTATACGGAGCAGACAACGCCGTCGCCCGGCCAGAATAGAGAGACTCACCAGCCCGCCGGGATCCAGTGGCGTCCACTCCTTGAGCCAGGCCGCCCGGCTGGAAGGGGCCAGAACGAAGTCCAGGCCCCCGGCCCGAGGCGACCTGCCACTTGACCTTTATGGGACCCTACGGGTCCGCCCACCCCTACGGGATATCGGGACCAAGGAGGTTCCCCCGTCACAGCTAGCACCGTGCGACAGGGGACTTCAGCCTCAAGGACTCCGTCAACCCAGGGGGACGGGCTGAGGGGGCGCAACTACCCCGATAAAACTGATCGGACGGATAGACCAAGGGAAGCTGACCTATCTGCTCGTGGCAGGGGAGAAGTTGTTGTTCCAGGTTTGGATGGAGGACATGCAGAAGGACGCAGACACAGGATGGATGCTGAAATGGGAAGAGGGGGATGGACGATGGAGACTACGTGAGCACCCGGAAACACCTCCGTGCTTTCAACCCCTTATCGGGTGGCTGTGGTAACCCGAGGGAGCGCCATTTCCCTAGCCATACGAGTTACGATGGCTGACCCCACTGTGGGGGCGGTATCGAACTGAATCTTCCCTTCGCACCTCCACATTGCATATTATGATCTCACAATGAACGTAGTTTCGACTCGGTTGGTTGATGCACATTGCTTACATGCAGATTGCTTGCTTACTTATAATCAAACATTGGTTTTGGATGTAATTTGTCTGCATTCAATGTCCACATTTTATAGTGTCATCTGACAACTGAGTATAAATTCATGACGTAGACTAGTTATGCAATCTACCGTACGAAACACAACATGCACCGAGCTTTCCAACAGAACAGTTGTATGACCATATTGCACGTCTTTAAATGGCGATGGCACGTAAAATAGGGCGTAGGGTCGCAATTAGACTACGATACCCCAGGCGCTTTCAAACACGGCTCTCGGGGTTCTGGGCTCTCGAACACCATTAGGCGAACACTTTCAACCTTGACGAACCGCATACACACCATGTTGCCTTTCATAGCACCTACAAAACAGTGTCAGACGTCTCGGTATTGTATGCCACATGCACGCGCGTCGTCACCGCAGGCTGACAATTAGCGGTAAAAACTATGCTGAATATTATGCTAAGCTACAAACCTCTTGGCTCTTCTTGTCTTAAACATGGAGTTTAAATAGCATAGAGCATCAGCTCTAAGGTGATACATACAACACGCACAAATATTTATGTTTTCATAAGCTGCTGAATAAAATGAAAGCAGCATATGATATGTTTAATTACAGTCACATAGACCGATCATCCAAACATAACTTGAGTCACATTGTTATATGGACCAGCATCATCCCAACATGACCTGCGTTCAAGTATACTAGACTGCAACATGCAGAAAGTGTTTGTCTCTTAACCGACCAAACAATGTGGGGGGAGATTCATTTATTTGATGGCCATTACCTGTAGTAAGACGCACATGCTGATGACGAAAACGCACTCCGCCCAATGTCAACATGTGCGGGCGGGCCATGAAAATACACCTGACAGCTACAAAATGTACGTCTGTTAATGTTTACGTTGCCTGATAGAACCGCCCCTGCGAATAATAGTGATGCGACCTAAGCACGTCACCATACAGTGCTCTTCCTGAGTCTTTGATCTCGTGAAGTTTACGGAACGACAGCAGAGGGTAGGCGGTATTGGCACAATTTGCAAAAGGCAGAAACCGGTACTCTTGCGTACCTAGCCACGCTATATATATATATATATATATATATATATATACTCAAGTATATATATATATATAAGTATATATATATGTATATATATATATATATATATATATATATATATATATATATATATATATATATATATATATATATATAAGTCCCTTGAGGCCAGAACAGGCAGGTATTCGTGTTAATTAATTGAGTAAGGAAGTGGTTTTTTCCACCTCACGAACTTTGCCATATCGGATAAAATGTTGACCTGTAATATTTTCTCCATTTTGACCTCACCCATGTGCTTTAGATTGATGTTTCATAGACCGCATCAAAAGCATGCCCACGGAATGCATATCGCAATGCTTTTTGAAATGTGCAGAATTGCTCCCGTGACGAACGTTTTCACATCACACAAACTGAATGTATGTAAACCGTTTAAGAACAAAAAGAACCTTGGATTCTTTGCGACGCATTCGACTGTTAGGTCGCATAGCGTCGCCAACCTGTCACGCCGGTTGGTTGTGAATGGACTCGGTAATAGCGTCGGCTGCGGGATTCGAATCCACGATCTCAAGATCAAGAGCTGAACGCCCCACCGATTGAGCTACGGTGACACCTGCGTAAAACGTTCAAGTCACATAAATTGCAAATAAGCCGTTCGCACGACGCAAGGTATCCTTTGGGACCGTGAAGCGCCAGACATTTAGTGTCGCATGCTGTGGGTTGGGCCGAACAGAATCAAAATCAATTTCGACCCGAGCAACTTATGGATACCTCTACGTGTATGGAGTGGGATTACTCGGCTAGCTCCGTTGGGTGCGGTCTAGTCAGACACATACGCGCGTGCCACAACACTGGTCCGGTAATTCAGCGCCAGCGAAGATGGATGGCAGCTGGAAATTAGTCAACTTTCCAATGCGGTCGTGATGGTTATTGGCTTGATGACGCGTCGACTGTTGTGTCACGTAGCGTCGCCATTCACACACGCTGATTGGTCGCGGGCAAAGAGTATACTCTTTACCCAAAAACCCTCGCCTTTACCTTTAAGTAACAGGTGGAACTGGAACCCACAACCTTCGGTTGTGGGTTCTGACGGACACTTGAATCTAGACTACTCGACCCCTCAGCTTTTCGATGGCTGGCCGCTACTGATGGGCTGACACGAGGAGCAACGTCAGGTTACTCGTCTATATTTGGAAGGGTTAGTCGTGTAGCTTTCTTGGGAATCACATAATCATACGCCAAAATTGCCGGTCGGTGCGTAAACAGACCCGACGCTCCTGGCGTGCTGTCCTATCCGCTCAGTGCTGATGCTGAGTGACAACTATTCATAGCAATCCATTTATAGCCTTCGTGTTGCAACGAGCTGCGGGAACACGAGTTGGCTATTTTTGTTTTCTGTACAGCCGTCTTATGCGCACCGCTTGTCCCTATTTTTAGTCTACTCATCAGGTCTGTTCACCGAACGACAAGTGGGTACATGGCTGCTTCGCTGTACTGTTCTGTAGCCACCAAGCTCACAAACCGTGACAGCAAACTTGCTTCAAGTCCAGCTTACGAGTCCCAGAAGCCTCTCGCAACGGCGTCCCTTCTCAAACCTTCTCAAGCCACAAGTTCTCTGAATTCTTCTCTCAGCTCTCTGCATCGCTCCAAGTTTCAACTTCAGTCTTTCTCGCTTCATCATCTTCAGCACGCGACTTCAGCTTTGTTTTTACTAGCCTGCCACTGGACACACACACGTACACACGTACACTCTCAAGTCTCACCTCACGCCTCTAGCCAGTCAGTACTCCTCAGTACTCGACTTCAAGCTTATGCATGAACTTTCGTCCTCGGTTTTCATCTTCAGCCTCATTTCATCTCTATCTGGCCGGGCGATTCCACGATTACCAATGTCCGTCCTTCCTCACATCTCAGTCGGATTATGTAGCCCTAACACTAGCCATCGTATCATGGGCTTTCCGTTAGATTCGACCAGGTTAGGTAAGCATAGGATAAACACATTGGGAAAATGAGAAATATCCCATCTCCCTACGATTGAGACAATAATTGTCGGTAATTGAATTGACAATAATTGACAATAATTGCACCAAAAAGGTAACCTAATTGCGTCTCCTTTACAAATGAAGTGGTCTATCTGCGCCATCCAGTGCAATCAATGCATATTGAAGGTAGCGCAACTTGGGCTAATTAGCCGGCATGCATAGCAGATTATTGGAGTGGTGAATACAATTAGGAGAGATGGCACGCGATTTACGCGCCCTCCCCTTTTGTACTGTCATTGCTTCGAATGGCAGCAAACCAATGCTGCCATTCAACTCAGCACCCTCAAAACGTTGCCAACGGCTCTCAGATATCATTAGATGCGATGCCAGTCATCTGAAGAATCGCAAAATGATCGCTTATGCTATGGAATATTTTCTTAGATACGGTCGCTTTTACTATAAAACATTAATTTATTGTTGGGTGAATATATCTCGCACTAGAGTGATCATATTTTCTTCTCCACCACTAAGCGCAATTTTCAAAGGCCCACCAGTGCGAGCTGAATTAAAAATACAAAATTCATATCCCATGTCCATCTTGCGCGCTCAGTATGCACTTGTACGCGTGAAAGTTCCACTAGGGTTGCAGCGGATTATGAACGGTAGGCCTCGATACCATCTTGCCGAAAACCTGACTCAAGGTTTTTCACTAGCTTGCACCATGCCGCCTATGCGGTGATGGCCTGCCACCTTGCACGCAGACCTCGGCCCTAACACTACAAAAAAAATTGTGTGGAGGTCATGCTAGCTTAGTCTTGTTAAGACGCTGGTGCTGGCCAATGTCACTGGGTGACGTGGTGGACGTCTGTGTCGTGCTGTCCGTGCTCTGAGCCGTCATGCCCACGCTGCCGACTGTCCTTGCCATGTCCTCCAGACACTCGCGCGGCCAGACGTGGTGACTTCTCACAACTGACTGCGAGCGGCACCGAGAGAGCCGAGGTCGACGGGCGCTGCACCGAGTCCGCTCCAGGAGTTGTTTGTCTGGTAGCCGTATTCCCGGCCTCCGACCAGATTTCCAGTGACGATTGTCGAATCAAAAATGCGCCTCCGCGGCTAAATATACCAGTGGCTGGCGCTATTAATAGTCGCGAGGCGAGGTCATCGTCTGGGCGCCGCTCGGCGCTCCGTGCAGCGTTGCAGAGCCGGCCAGTCGGCGGGCGATCGGCGCCGGCGGAGCACTACACGCCACTCGTGACCGAGCAGCTCCCACGGTGTAGTGCTGTGGCCCGGCCACCGGCTCACACTGACCTTCACCTCGACGGGCACGGGCACTGTCCGACCCAGGCCAGGACGGGCACAGCGCACCCTCAGGCGCGCAGCCGAGCCGCGCTCCAAGGCAGACAGGGTGACCTGAGCTGCAACAGAGACGGATCAAGCCGAGCCGGAAGCGGACAGGAATGACCCGAGCCCGGGAGGAGACCAGCTGAGCCCAGCCGGGCCGAACGTCCACTGGCCAGTATTGTGGCAGTCCGGCAAAACCTGCTGAGGAACTGCGGCAGGAGTGCCTGCCGATTTCAACTCCGCGAGACGATCTGTGTAAAAGGTTGGTACAACAAACACATGGCCACATTTGTACGCCGTTTTTACGCCCTCGACAGCCCTCGGTGTGTCGGCCGGCAGATCCATCTTCGCCGGGCCGGGGGGCTCTTGAAAGCCCCCCCTTGAAACGAAGCTTGTCTTCGTTCGACATTGCTGTGCAAGAATTAACACAGAGGAATGTATTTATATCGATCATAATGAAAAAGGGTCAAGACAGGATAGGTCCAGTCAGGTTAGTATTACACTTGAAAACCAACTTTCAACCTATGTGTGTTAGACACACAGAGAAAATGGTATTGGCAAGTTAAGATGCCCTATCGCTCATCTCACATCTTATTTCTTAATTTCGGCCATGCTGAGGTCGCTGAAGTTCATAATCTGTCAACCTAGTGGCATAACCTTTACCTTGGAGAACTACCTGGAAAATATGAATGTATTTGTCTCGGGTCCTTCCAACAGAACCACTCAAGCAAAACAATTATATCTGAATGATATCCGAAAATTCTGAGATCAGGTCAGGTCATAATATATGGTCAGGTCAAGTAGTTCAAGCTTGACTCTCCCCGGAACATCACTTTTAAAGTACAAAATTGTGTTCCAAGAAGAACTGATATGATACTGGAACATCCTTGTAAACTGTGCAGCTTCTTACCTCGTGACCTGACCCCAGGTCACGCTTGGACAATGCACAAATTGCTAAACCGATCTATTCAGCCTTCGCCCATATGTGCACTGCTTGGGAAGTAATTCAAAGAAAGGTCAAACCAGGTCAAATCAGATCAGCTTGCATTAGGTCCGGTCATCTCAGATCATTCGTTTATCATACAATCTCATGTCGCACGACTTAGGCAGCGCTGAAACCGAATTCAGGTATCATTTGGCAGCACAATTCCCAGCTTGCCATGCGTGCAGAAAAATCGTCGCCTGAGCGACAACAAATTGTGGTCAACGCCAGCTACTACGCTACCTAAAAAAAATGTCTGAGTATAGCGCCCCCCCCCCCCCCTGCCGCAATACGTTCCGCCGCTCTTGCTACTGAGGAACTCCAGTGGTGCACTAACTGGCATTTGAAATAGCCAGAATGGCGGAGCCATGTCGCCTGTAATACACTGATGGCCCAGTAGCTGGTTTCCCCGGCATACACCTCAGCCAATAGCTGGTGTATCTGTGCGGAGAAAGAAGAGGTGACAGGGTCTCCCATTGTAAGTCTGCTATTAGTCTACGGACGTATGATGCATGAGCTTAGCATTGCCAAGGGCGGGCTAAGCTACTGGGTATTTCACCGCGCCAGTCTCCAGCCCAGTCCACAAGTCGCGCTGCACAGTCGCACTGAATAACTGAATGACAGAGAGTGCAGCATAAGGATATTCATATCGCATAATCTAATCTGGGAAGCGATCAGTAGAGAAGCCAGGATTTTCTTAAGGGAGGTCCGACCAAGAAATGATGAAACGGAGACTGCTTTCGGCGCGCGAAGAGCGCCGAAGATGTATGGTTTTGACTGGTTACAATCTCAAAATTTCTTGTTTCATCTAGTGTGTTTTCCGGTTGCTAAGGGGGGGGCAGACTTCCGTCTCATTCCCTTGGCTGTGCTTCTGAAAACGATCACGGTTGCAATGGACAAATTTCATGTCGAGACAGACCGTATTTTTTAAAGTTTCACTAGAGATTTTTAAGTTTAAAGACGATGGCGGAATTCGTTTTTAAAATCCCAAAATTACTTACATAATTCAAAGAAGCGCCTCAGAATGCCTCGCTTTGTGATTGGTCAAAATATATATGATGTCATAAATGTAGCGTTCAGCGATGCTTGACCAAGCACAATAATGGCCGACTGCCATTACATTTTGCAAAAAACTACAGAAACCCCAGCAGTAGTATACTTGTAATGTTTTTCTCAAGCTCAGTGAAATTCAAGAATATGCCTGACATTCCATGTAGAAATTAAGCCAACAATCCTTGTCCTCCATCTAAAATCCATAGCAGTTCTGGCTAATGAATTACTTCAATTTTCCATTTGATAGTCATCCCTTTTCGCATTATCTCCATCAACATCATAAAATATGGCAGCAGTTGCAGAGGGCATCTTGCTCACTTTGCATCATCGAAATGCTGCTTGAAGATGTTGGATGGCATTGGCCTACATCTGGTGATCACTGATTGTGTTGCTCTACACCTACCTACATATTATTGATCACGTTAGCCTACACCTGCAGGTAGCTGATCATGTCTGCCTGCATCTACTGATAATTGATTGCATGAACTGCCACACATGCACAGTGTATATCTCCCTGCAAGTGAGCTAATTAAAATTCCACAACATGCCTGGCATTCCATGTAAAGATCAACCCGAAAACATGTGTACCTTGTCTAAAATCCATAGCATATAGCGAAATCATCCCTGCCATTTGTCATTTGATAGCGGCCCCTCTTTGCAATATCCCCATGGACATCATCAATATATTGCAGTAATTGGAGCAGGCATCTTACCAACTCTGTTCCATCACGATACTGCTTGAAGGTATGCTATGACATCTGCCAGTCTATCACAATACACATGTGCATTTCAACTGCATCTCTATGTATCTGCCCATATATTTTACCAATCATGTGATGTGAAATGTGCAACATTCACAAATTAAAATAAACTTCGCGTGCTATTCCTGGATCATTTATCAAGTACTTACATTGGGATGCAGCTTGCAGTTTACCGCACTATGGAATGCCAATTATGGAACTAGGTATAAACAGCTTCTGTTTTTCTGAGGGGGAAGCCACTGGCGGATCTAGCCCACCGGTTTGGGGGGGGGGGCAACTTTCGGTTTTCGGCGTCAGCCCCTCCCCTCCCCCTCCACCAGTGGCGTACCTAGGAATTGCATCAGGGGAGGGGTCGAACGGATTTGGAGGGTGCCCATTTTCCCACTATTTTTGCTTAAAAGCACCGGATTTCGACCACTATTTGGCAAAGGGGCCCATTTTTTAAATAAGAAGTAAAATAAAAATAAACTAATCATTGACAATATAATTTCCTGTATAGGGGCCCCAGCCTACCTCCACCTATGGAGGTCTCTATGTTACCGGATCTTTGTTCTTGTTTACCAAAACGTTCACGTTCACGTTCAACGACTTGTACCACGTCAACGTTCGTGCACGTGTACACACTGGCGGATCCGATTTTGTCAACTCTTGCTGTAAGCAGAACTTTAACAGCATGGAACCCTCGATGTGTGTCAGAATCTACTATGCTACCATACTGGCTTCCAAACAGTTATTTTTAATTTTGAGGAAAAAAAATCGTTTAAAATTGGAGATTCTTTCATCCAGACGCAATGTTTTAGCCTCGGCAAAGGTTACTGTTGTTGTTGTTATTGGGGTTTAGGGGCGCATCAACTGCCTAGGTTATACAGGCAAAGGTTACTGCATTTTAAATTAGTTGACTTCTGTTGGTTTCGGGGGGCCAAAAGACACTATACCCCCCCCTCCCCTTTTAAGCGCTTCGGGGGGGCCATGGCCGGAATGGCCCCTCCCTGGATCCGCCAGTGAACATGCAAACCCACCAGTTATTTCTTATTCAGGATATAAATACATACCTCCTCTTGCTATTCTTCTTGAAAAAATCAGTCAATGTAGCCTGTCTCTTCATCTTAGCAACCTCAACACCAACATACGAAGCATGCTGCTCAACTGGGCTCAACTGGTCACTCGCACGAAACATCCTGTTCAAATTCCGCTTTCGAAATCTGGCTCACTGGGTCCGCTTGCCCGTTACTGGCTAAACAAACTTCATGAACGTATCTGACGAAGGAATAATGAAACTGCTGATTTCGTCATCTCTTGCTGTAAGCAGAACTTCAACAGCATATAACCCAAGGCTATAGAACACCATAGAACCCTCGATGTGTCAGAATCTACTATGCTACCATATTGTGCTTCCAAACATTATAACAAAATACCTTTAAAATTGGAGATTATTTCACCCTGAACGCTATTTTTTAACCTCAGCAAAGGTTACTGCATTTTAATTCAGTTTATTTTTGTTGGTTTGGGGGGGGGGGCCAAAAGACACTATGGCCCCCCTTTGAGGCGCTTGGGGGGGGGGGGAATGGCCGGAATGCCCCCCCCCCCTGGATCCGCCAGTGGGGGAAGCTATGGTGTTTGTTCACCTAAGCCACGCATAATTGATGTTATTGTCTTTTCCATTATTTTACTAATTTTACCCATAAACATAGTACAAGCTTTTGCTGTTTGTACGCACCGCATTGCGCCGGATTTGAAACAAAAATGTTAGTTGCTATATTACCACAACAATAGATTACCTACCCTTCCAAGCTTCATATTTTCGGATAAATTGATAACATTTCAACATCACAAGTCCTCGCCTTAATATCCATGACGCGAGTAGGTTGAAAAACTTTGCATGGAACAATCCAACGTATGGTTCCCTGTGCGTTTCGGGCTTAGACGCTTCAAGACCCCACATATGTGACGTCATTGCTACGAGAGGGTTTTTAAATCGATGGCAACCCCTAAGTGAAATTATTAAATTATTCTGTAAATGCTTCTCCTGTGAGAAAATATTTTAGTTTTATCTACGAAGTCTTATTACCGTTTTTCTGCAACCAAAAACTCATTACGTGAAGCTTGCCCATTGTCGCCACGCACGGGTTGTTCGCCGCACCGACCATCACAGTTAATTGTCTGATGTGGGTCCGGTAGTGGTGGCTGTGAGTGTTACGCTGTGAACGTTAGACATCGTCGCTGTGATCACGCTGATCATGTCTGGGAACGACTGGTGTAATGAATGGACTGGTTGCAGGTCACCCCGAAAATAAATGGGCGGATCAGGACGACAGGAAATGTGCTTTGGTTCATCAAAATAATACAAATATTGAGGTTTGCAATTTGCTTTATGTGACGTCACGTATCGGACAGCGGTCGCTTGCTGCTATTGCGGCGCGCTGTGTACGCTTGTTGCTAGCTGAGTTGGGCTCTATTTTGCACGTATTTTGTCCATAAATGGAGGAAGATCAAGCAGGAACTTTTCCTAGGAAGCATAGCCGATGGTGTTTTGTGTCTATGCACGGACTCCAGGAAAAAAATGCGTTTGTAACTGTGTCTTGCAATACGCATCAGAGTAAAGTATGATGGAACGCCGCCCACCGCGAGAGTTCAACACTCAACAACGCTAGGTATTGCTGCGAAGAGCACTTTAACGCAAGTTCTTATGATCTAAGCAAACATGTCACTATGTTGGACTGCCCACAAACTGGACCTAGCTGGGCAACCTAGCTGGACAACCTACCTAGCTGGGCAACACCATAGGGTCACAATACATCAGGCTGGAAGAAATCAAAATAAGACATTGCTGCAAACATATCCGTCGTATTGTGACTGCCTAGGGGCCTGGTAGTTAGGCCAGGAAAAGGTGCCCCTCCGAAAAGGTTCGAGTGTACTCCATGGAATTTTTCAGCCAGAGCCGTGCGCTTCTGAGAGAGAAAAGGGCGCCCCCTTGAAAGGAAAGGCGCCCCTACGGGAAGGCTCAAGTGCAACACGCCCCCTCGAAGTTTTCAGCCAGAGAAGCTCCCCCAGGTACTTTCGTAGAGGTGCCCCTTCGGGCAAGTGCCCTTCTGGCAGGTGCCCCTTCAAGCAGCCAATGACAATTCCTGGATCCACCCCTGAATCCAACATTGCTCTGTCGCGGTTATGAACCCCGGCTGGTTATAAAATCGTGCGCATTTACGTGTTGGCTCCTCTTGCAAATTTCAACTTCCTTTGAATCATTAGGAAGAAAGCGAACGACTTGAAAAAAAAACGGTTCTATATTATATATGTAAATAACAGCGGGCCAAATCGATAAGGGTATAACACCCAATATTATATATTTTGATCAAAATATTTGCATGGGGTTATCTGAAGCGCCGAATCCAGCTGTGCCATTTTTAGAAAAATCAGATCAACGGTCAAGGAGTTATAGCCTCGGGAATTTTTGAGATGACACCTAACAAGGGTGTCTTTTGAGGTCCTTAACACAATGAATAGAAATCCGAATTGTGCGAAAGTGTATATCTGTGAACTCACAATAATCCACTGCATCTTTTGGCTATTTCGGAATTTTCGTTCACGGCCAATTTGAAATCGTGACGTCGTGACCTAAGGTCACGTGGCCTACTTTACCTTTCGGGACAGTCACAATGCGATTTTAAAAGTGTAGAAATGAAGTTCGATATGTTATCTTTAGAAGTAAAAAAAAAAAAAGGGTTTTCTCCTAAAACTCTACATATCCGCCCTAAATTATGCATGCATGGTTGTTTTTGCGCTAGTTTATCGTGACCTCTTTTAATATTTGTTTAGAACGGTATATTACTGAAGTACAAACATTTCGACGTTCCAGACACGTGATGGGATGAGAATGTAAGTCATCTGATCTTCAGTGTTGTGCTGCACAAGTGTTCGAACTCGTTGTGAGGTCAAGGGTTAAACATAAATGGCAGAAATGTCTCCGAATTGTGGTAGGTGGCCCATTCCACGACAAATCGACAAGTGAAGGGGCCATAGTAACACCCTACACTTCATATTTCGATGAAAATACTTGTAGAAGGTTAGTTTGTCCCTATAATCCAGCTGTGCAATGTTGAGAAAGATTGGAGCAACGGTTAAGGAGTTATAGTCTCGGACATTTTTGAGAGGTCACCTAAGTCTTTGGAGGCCTGGAACTCAATGAAGAGTAACACGAATTGCACGAAGCTATATATCGCTGAACTCATCATGATCCACTGCATCTTGTGTCAACTTAGACATTTTTATTCACGCGTTTTTTTTTAAATCGTGAGCTTGTGACCTATGATAACGTGACCTAGTTTGACCTTCCAGACAGTCACCATGCTATTTTGGGAATTCAGAAGCGACGAAGGGTGATTCGTGAAATCCTAGATCGTCACTTGTTAGGAGAAAAGGAATAGATATGTTTTCACCTTATGCAATATATGTCTGCATCAATGTCAACATGTCAAAAATATACGACTATATTTCACCGACAACAGTGAAGGGTTTGTATCACAGCCAATCACCGTAATATCAAACTTCTGGCGTTTCAAACCCCACATTCTGGAAACGAAAAGATGAACCTCATTGACTGAGAAAGCGCATTCATCTTGAACCGCTTAAAAACAAATTTGGCGCGGACGCATCCATTGACACATGCTGAGCCTGACATGAATCAAATTGGATCATAAGCTGTCTGCATCGGTGTAATGATATAAAGTAACAGAATTACACAATGCAATGCAATACAACAATGTGTTCCAATACAGTATAATACAGTATTATAATGCAACGGAATGTAATGATCTACGGATCTGTAGATCATCCCATGCCTTCTCAGAATCCCATTTCAGACTGATGATTCGGCACTGCGATGATATCAGTCAACATAGCCTGCATCAGCGCGCACACTAACACGTCTCTTCACCATAGCCTGCATCAGCGCGCACACTAACACGTCTCTTCACCATAGCCTGCATCAGCGCGCACACTAACACGTCTCTTCACCATAGCCTGCATCAGCGCGCACACTAACACGTCTCTTCACCATAGCCTGCATCAGCGCGCACACTAACACGTCTCTTCACCAATCTCATTCCTCTGACTGGCATCAGCGCGCACACTAACACGTCTCTTCACCAATCTCATTCCTCTGACTGGCATCCAATGAAATCATGAGTGCATAGATGCTAATACATATGTGTGCTTGACTAGTGAGGGGTATTCATACGAGTATGTGGTTATTGATATTGGCATTGTTCAAACATTGTATGCTGTATTTTGACTGTTCATATTGGTTTCTTTGATATTTGCATTGTTTGCATTTTCATGAGCTTAGCTTCCAAAATTGGAGAGCTGGCTGCAAGTTAGGGGGGCTAGAGCCCCTCCAACCGAATAGGACCCTACGCCCCTGTCTGGATCCCATCTGTATGAAGCCTTAAACGTTATGGCTTGCGACTTCAAAAGCAACTTTATAGTAGTGAACGCTCCGCGTCCCTCGATGCAACTCCTGTATAACTGCCGTACGCACCACAGATTATGTCCGGCACGTGGCGTCACAGCCAGCATGGCCGCCATTTTCGGTAGCTGCGATTGATGGCTAGCTTCAGAGCTTCAATAGCAATGAAAATAAAGGTGAATAACGAAACGGATATTAGTTTATATATCCACAAATTATCCATATTATATGGGCGATATTTTTAGACAACCGTCAACCAATCCATGCCGCCAATTGCCGAAGTGCTCCCATTGGCGGCCCAGCTGCACCATTTCAACCGTGATTGCACGACTTCCTGTAGCTGCTCGGCTTGCACCATGCAGTCCCTGCAACAGCAAGCAATTACCGACGGTCGGCAGCAAAACAGGCGGATCCAGCAATTCTCGTCGGGGGAAGGTCACTCGTCTGGATGGGAGTAACTTCCCACCGATTGCGAAAAGTATAAGGGGGCACTGTAACATCCCTACCTGTAACTGTAACCTCTGTAACTCCATGCCACTGTACTACTGTGGTACCACTGTGTAAATACTGTAACCCCATGCAACTGGCACTGTAACATCCCTGGAGGGTCGCCTTTTGTGCTTAGAGGGGTACCTTCGGCTGAAAAATTCAGGAAGGTACACTCGAGCGTCCCTGGAAGCGCACCTTTCCAGTTAGAGGGGCGCCGCTTTTCCAGGGGTGGGCGGGCGGGCGCATGCCACTTTTGTCTTACCCCTGGATCCTTCCATATTAAACCTCACGGCACGAGGTAATTGTCGGCAATATACGGCATGGTTTATTACTGGAATATATTATATACTGCCGGAAAACGGTGCCACCAAAGACGTAGTGTAAGCGAGGTGGCTCGTGGGCTTCCAGCTCTATGAAGGGTAAAATGTATACAGCTTTTAGTCATTCTGCTATTAACATACCTCATATTGGCAGTCAATTGCCGCACACGCGAATCCAACAAGTAGAGCTTGAGTGAAAACTAAGCGGTTAATAACGGTTAACAGCGGTTAACAGAGCTCAGTTAACCGGGCTGTGAGCGCACCACAGGTGAATACTGCAGCCACGCAATGCTTGTCAGCACCAGCAGTTAATAAAGTAGCTATTTTGCCGAGACACCCGGCTGACTTTGGACATGGGAGGTCAGTGTCACAGCACCTACCCCCCCCCGAAGCCCAAATAACGAACTATATCCGGCATCGAGAAGCAATGTGAACCTAAGCACGATCATTTCAGTACCGCACAAGGCCCGAAACCCGCTTGATCCCTTGTGCGACATATTAGTCAGCTAACGGCCCAGTTTTGGTGGACATCCACACAGTCCACAGCACGCCTGCACTGGTGAACAGCCACAGGACCAAACTTTGGCGGACATCCACCCAGTCCACAACAGATCCACACTGGTGAACAGTGGTAGGCTCCGGCGGATGTCCACAGAACCCAGCTCCGATCCACAGTTTTCACTCTACAACACCTCCGCACTGATATAGATCTTCAGGACTCGGCACTGGCAAAAGTCCACAGCATCCAACGCCAGTGCGGGCCATGTTCCTTGTCACACAAACCCAGCTCCGGTGGCAATCCATGGCCAGTGCTGAGATATTACGCCAGGGCGATGTTAGAGGCTTTCAAATGATGCCTATTTTGCATTAGCCTCTCCCCATTCCCACCTTATAGCGCAAAGCCACTATCACCAAAGCTATTAGGACACATTCATATCAAACTCAAACTCAGCCCAACCTTCGGGCTGACCGGGAGGGGGAACCAACCGCGTAAGTGGACCCATCGCAGGACGATGGCGGATGGAACAAGCCTCCAGCTGGATGCTGCCCCAAGGGCGAGACCCCTGGCACGACCAGTGCCTAGAGGAGGTGCCACGCAGCGTCAGCAATGTCCTCAAGAAGACGTGCTTATTGAACATGGCCAAGTAGGAGGAGGAAGCGCTGCGTGAGCCCGTTCGAGCTGGTTCGCTAGTTATCTGTCTTGAAGATAAGGCTCCGGCATAGTTATTTTGAACAGCGAAGATTACCGTACAAGCTTAAAGGAGGAGGTAATAAATCTGTCAAAGCATAAGCAAACCACGGAAGACCAAACCCCAGCTATCATCTGCCGTCACCTGCCGTCACCACATCATCATCTGCCGTCACCAACTCATCAAAACTGACACCACTGTCCAGTCTGTGCCATGGTGGCAGATCATGACGCAGTGCTGCAGTGGCACACCATGTCAGTGCTGCAGTGGCACACTGACATGGTGTGCCACTGCGGCTTGTCATGGCTCGGAGGAAGCACTCAAGCATACCATGGCTGGTGGGCGCACTGCACGAGTACGCCAAGCCGCCACACATTCCGTTTTTATATCACCCCCTGTTATTTCATTGTTCGATCCCCCGTGGTTTTCCAATGGCAGACAACTTACTCGAAATCCGCCCGTTCAGAAAATCGGAAAATCATAAAAACCATGGAAAACGGACGCCTATGGGATATTCAAAAGCAAAACGCGTCTTTTTATACGGCAGCCAAATCATGGCCGTTTGTATTTCTGCCATCAAAGTGATCAATTTCAATGGGCTGTCACAGTATGTCACGGGGTCACTAGGTCAAGGGGTCACGGGGTCAAACGTGATAAATATTGATATTTTATCACGGATGTGTTTTCTTTCCTCATTTTTCTTCTAAAAAATGCATAATATGTCAACGCTATCTCTACATTATCGATGAGATATCTATCGCGAAATATACCCTTGTTGTGTGACCTCAAAATATTGCCGCAGGCTATAACTCCGAAACCGTTGGTCGGATTGGGCTAAAACGTGCTCAGGTGTGTTCAGGGTGCACGACTACCCTGTACATCAATTTTGGTCAAAATAAAAATTTAGTGGGTGTAAAATTTGAAAATGTTGGGTCAATCTGTCGTGGAACGCACCACCTGCCACTTCAGGATACTGGTTCCGACTACAATGGAGCGGCACGGCTCGCCGGATTATCTCCGGTAGGAGATGGTCTGAGTCACGACCGCCGTTGGTATTCAACATAGCAAGTCCATTAGCGATGACTTAAATTGGTGTGGTAGCCTTCGAATTAAACAACGTCAATGTTTGCGCGTGCAAACGACATTTGTCAAATCATTTCGTACATTTTGCAACAGAGGCGATTCTAAGGGCAGGCGCAAGTGCTACAGCCTTCTCCTCCCCTTGGGAAAAATTCGAGAAAGGCCATTATGTCAGCGGAATGTAAGAGATACATAATCTGAAAGTTTCCTGATGGTACAAGTTAGAATCAGTTCACCAGAGATGAGTTTTACTCTGACCAACCTCTGCCAATTTACCATTGGACGTTTCGGTGCTCCTTATGTTAGTACAATCAGTTTTTAATCTGATGTTTAAAATAATTGACATCGTGCATCCTGGCTCACCATGCCATGATTAATCGTAGTGGCATGCTGTGAGTGGAGCACTTCCTGGCATGAAAGCAGAGAACAACATACGAAATTTGTGATTGTTTAATACAAATAAAATAATTATTTACTGTGAAATATGATAGATCCAATTATGTGTGATATTTATCTTCCAAAAACTAGAGTCAAATGCATGAACACAATGTGCTTAGGTGTCAAACGTCGGGGCACGTCACCCATGACGAGTCACCATAGGCTAATGGCAAATACACCAGCTCAAATGATGAGGCGTCGAACGTAGGGGCAAGTCACCCATGACGGGTTGCCGTAGGTCACTAGCCAAATCGTATTGGAACGCCATGCCTTGCAGAGGAAAGGAATATAAAGTTCATCCGTGGGGGTTCGGAATCCCGTACGCACAGTTGGCATGCATCCAAGGACACCGCTGCCATACGTCAGGAAGCCACGGCCGGCACATCACGGGAACCGCCGCCGTACGTCAGGAAGCCACAACCGGCACATCACGGGAACCGCTGCCGTACGTCAGGAAGCCACAACCGGCACATCACGGGAACCGCTGCCATACGTCAGGGAGCCACAACCGGCACATCACGGGAACCGCCGCCGTACGTCAGGAAGCCACAACCGGCACATCACGGGAACCGCTGCCGTACGTCAGGAAGCCACAACCGGCACATCACGGGAACCGCCGCCGTACGTCAGGGAGCCACAACCGGCACATCACGGGAACCGCCGCCGTACGTCAGGGAGCCACAACCGGCACATCACGGGAACCGCTGCCGTACGTCAGGGAGCCACAACCGGCACATCACGGGAACCGCCGCCGTACGTCAGGAAGCCACAACCGACACATCACGGGAACCGCCGCCGTACGTCAGGGAGCCACAACCGACACATCACGGGAACCGCTGCCGTACGTCAGGAAGCCACAACCGGCACATCGGACCATGACCAGCCGAGGCCAGTCTCGCACGCGCATTGCCCGCCGGCTACCAGCACACAGCACTGGGCACAGGACACAGGGGGCGCTGGGGGCGTGTGCACCCGTGTCCCACCATGGAAGGTGGCGGCCTCTGGTCTGGTAAAGCCCCCTAGGCTCCAGTGCACCCCTCCCCTTTCCACCCCCACCCCCACCCAAGCTCAAATGGTTTCTCAGCCAAAGGTGCCCTCCTGAGAAGACAAGGTTTGAGATTTCAATGTGCTTGAGTGCACATCCTTCCCCTCCCCCGCTTAACGGGTTTTCAGCCGATGGCGCCCAATAGACTTTCGTAGACTTTCGCTGTGGCGCCCCTCCGAGGAAATAGCGCCCCTCCAGACGGGTGCCCCCCCCCCCCCCCCCTCCGATGAAATTCCTGCATCCGCCCCTGACTCGGCACGCAATGCTTCAGTGGGCTGGGCGAACGTGTAAGACGGCCATCATGCCGTGCGGCTGCCGCAGGCGGACGTTGAGGACGGACCAGGAATCCGCATCGTAACGGTTTCGGCCTCACAAGCTTCGTCCAGAACACTTCCAGGAATGATGGCGCAGCAGGCTGGTGGCACCTTGGTCAGTGCACGTCGTTGGGTCGTCCGTCGCGAGAAGCGGTGTCATGGAATGGTGAAGGTACCTGGTGAGATAGTTTAGGCCGAGCTCAGTCAGGAGGGATCCAGGGGGACCAAAGAGGCCATGTACCCTCGGAGGTCGATTAGTGTCCATATTTTGAACTAAAATGGCATGTTCTCGAAATATAAGCATACTTCACGGGATAAATATGTTCTGAAACAGACCAGACAAATGTTAGCTGTTCAAATCTGGTGAGTTTTTCCCCTCGACATGGGATATTTTAATTGGTTCTACCAAGCCAGGCTTTTGATCTGCCTCTGAGCTCGCCCAAGATTGTGTAAGTGGAAGCCAAAGATTCTCCCGTTCTCCCGAGATTCAGCAACACCGGAAAATGTGAGCATTGCATCGGGAAATGTAGCATAATGCTCCTCGGTCTGTTCTTCTGCCGGTGCCTGAAATGCACCACGATATATGGATAGGTCCACCATAAATTGTTAGGCTAGCCAGTGCGCACGTCTCACGGCCCTACCTTGGAGCCAAGCGAGATCTGTGCTGAAGATGGATCACCTCCCCTCCCCCCCCCTGTTTTTTTTCGGCGAAAGCCATCAAGGAGAACGACGCAATGGGTTGAAGCTTCGGGTGCATTTTCTTCATTAATTTGACATCTTTGATGATTGTTATCATAGGTTCCGTCAGGTCAATGACTTACGGTAACTCAAACGTTACTACTTAAATAGACGCTGGAGCGACAATACCTATTTTTATCAAACGAACTTTCTGACAATTGCTGGATGTCAAAGTACCGACATTTAGTGTCTCTGTAGTACTTAGTGCATCTGAATTTTTAGCAATAGCGAGTGCAATATCCTCAGATAAAGTCAAATAGAGTCGTTTTGTCATTTCCGGACGATTTCCTGTTTAATGCACACGAAATGTATATTTTAGGACTTGTCATGATGAAACATAACATGATCGTATCACATAATCCATGACCTTGGGTCTGGGTGTGTCTCAATGTGAGTAGCTGAGTCAATTCAATACTACCCATACTACCCATTACCTATAATATTCTTCCTCCACATCCGCCAAGCTCGCCAGTTGACCAAAGCGTTTGTGTTGAAACGTGTATAGCGTTATTCAACATTTACTTTCGCTTACAGTATTCTAAATACATTAAAATTTTGGTTCAAAATCTAACTATGATCATTCTATTTTAGCTATATGGCGTCACCCTCCCCCACCCCATCCCACTCCGACAACATTTAGCTCCTTCCAAACAAATTGTCCCCACACGAAACAAATTCATCCGGCCGCGGTCATTGTCAGTTGATGTCATACATACACCAAATTCTGAGAAAGGTCATTGTATGCTCTGACCTCGCTTAACCTAGCTTGTATGTACCTGCCAGTATCGATCTTAGGGGAGACGGGGGATATTTTATGCAAACTTTCGGAAACGTGCAGTATCTCACTCACTATATCACATATCTTACACCAAAATTCGCATCCACCCAGTATCTATCCTACACCAAAATAATACTTAATCCTTCAGGAATATACTATGCTAATTATTTTGATCATACAGGTTTCCGACTTCCATGTATAAAATTAAATATGGCATAATGTCACCTGTGTCATATCATATCAACCTATCCCATAGTAGGGATAGGTTGACACAGACGTAAAGGTTAGACTGATACAATTGTGGAGCATTCCATAACCGATCGACCAGTGAAATGGTCCAAATTACACCCTCTCGGTCCACCTTACCACCTTATATCACATTTTGATGCAAATGTTCTTCTCGGGTAACTAGGTGCTTCGAATCTGCCTGTGCAATTTCCCGGCCGATCCAACCAACGGTTTTCCAATTATATCCCCGGACAGTTTTGAGAGGTAACGGTTCCCTCTAATGGCCTGTAGACCCAACACCGTCAGGTTAAAATGCACTTTCTGATGCATTTCTAGATCGCAAAATAGCACAGAACGCATTCGTGATGGCATCTTTAAAAACATACGACAACAAAGGTTACCGTATGTTCAAATGTATTTCAAGATAATCACCAAAATATTAAATACCATAAATTGAATACATTCTGAACACATTCTTCAGTTCATTGTTCAGTTCAAGTAGGTACATACTTAACAAACGCATTACAAAACGCACTCACTAGAATCATCACGGGTGCCACTTTTGTGACGCACACTCCTCGTTGAACACATCGATACGTGTTGTGGATGCATATATATATATATATATATATATGCTACAGTGCTGCAACTAATAATCCAGGATATAGCTCCTATTAACCCAAACACATATGTCCGATGCTCAAACAATTCTAAATTTATGCGAATGTCCTCGTCGATACAATTGTATCCGTGGTGAATAAAGTGAAATGTATGATCAACATTCAAGCATCACGCATGAACACATTATATATATATATATATATATATATATATATATATATATATATATATATATATGTACCCACAGCGCGTACGTGTCTTTGTACTTGCCGATCCAAGGGGGCCAGCGCCCCCCCCCCACCTCCAAGCAGTGTTAAAATAATGGTTTTTCGTTAGGTGGGGTTGTTTAATACCCCACGACAGATCGACTAGGACCCGGCACCCTCATGTCTCAGATTTTGAGCAACATTGGTGAATAGGGTTATATTATGCCCGGAATCCACATGTGCAACTTTTACTTCGAACTTGTCAACGGTTCAGGAGTTATAGCCTCGGGTATTTATGGAAGGTCACCCTGCAAGGTTATATTCGGTGACCAATAACTAAATGAATTAACAGTCAAAATATAAATATCTAGACGTTTTGGAACTCGCAAAGATTCAAGGATTCTAATTATGAGAATATGTGTAACATGTGATGAATAATAAAAGAGTTACCCCATGACCTCAAATCACGTGAACTCCGGTGATCTCGATGCCCGTGAAATCTTTGTTTTTTTAATCGACAGAATGGAAGGACCATAATTTGGCTTGATATATAGCAAAAAAATAGGCGTTTTTCTATAAATCATTATTTGGAGAGCGCAAACTTTACCATATCTAAAGTCTTTCGAAGATTGAGCTACTAACTCGGTCGTCTCTCCGTCCAAAATCGAGATGTGGTTTGATAACACGTAGCAACGTGTTCTCTGGCATGGTGTGGATTTATGTCTTCTAATGTACTTATTTACCTCCAATATCCAGTTATCTACATCAGATAAAAGGCGCCTACTGACGTCAGAAGTAGCCATTGGCCTCAACTGAACTGTGGTCGGCACCAGTAGCCTGTGTTTTGTTATATCCAGTTATTTCGCTGAGTAAATGCGTCTCGATTTAGCTCGCCGAGAACACTTCCTGACATCTGTTAATGCTTTGACAGGATTCTCACAGAAAACACGATCCGTAGGGATTCATGAGGGCAATGTATACACCATGGTTACACAGCCATTGTATGTTTAGAACAAACATGTATCCAACTGAAAAATAAGGAGGTACATCAGGTCACAACCATGCTCTGTCAGAAGTGCATCGAAGTACCATTTGCATATTTGAGGACATGGAAACGATCCAAAGTTTTTGTTATATGGTCAAAGACACACAAATCTGCAAGTAACTGCGGTAACAAACCATGTTCAATATGTGCACCAATTGTTTCTGTCTCGTGTCTAGCTTGTCTTTGTCCACCTATCGTGACACTTTCACGGCACGGCCCTCGCCGTTCGACAATACATGTACCAAAGCAGTCGTAACATCAGCAGATGAGAACTTGTAAATTTTGTGTGTTCCCTTGACGGCGAGAGCTTTCGTAAAGCGACCTGCGAGGCTCGCAGTGACCTTCTCCACCTCTTCGTTTGTGACAAAGCAGCTCTGAGACAGGCCTCACAATTTCTCGCAAACATTGCCAGCTCTCGGAACTCCCCTTAGCTCTTAGGTGGCTCTGTTCATCCCCCAGTGTTCCTCCCAAGCCTCAGAAGCATCACAGTCCGGTCCGCCCTAGCTCTCACGGGACCTCCCTACTCCTCAAGTTTTTATGGCTGGCAATGATATTTCAGCTCTGGAATTGGCTCTCAGTATTCCTCACAACGATCGCTAGCCCTTATGGAATCTTTAGATCTTAGGGGGCCCTGTTCGGCGCATAGGGACCCCTTCCAAGCCTCTTGGGCATCCCAGTCCAGTCCCCTCTAGCGCTCAGTGACCATTTCCAATCATCAGGGGTCCTCTCCAGCTGTTAGGGCCCTTCCCTGTCCTTGACAGTTCTCCTAGCTTCAAATGCTTTCTAGCTCTGACATTGGCCCTCAGCATTCCTCACAATCATTGACCTAGTGACTCTTCTTAGCTCTCAGGGAACTCCATTCGCCCTCAAGGGCCTACTCATGCTGCTAGGGATCCTTCTTAGTTATCGACAGCTGTCGTGGTTTCAAGAGCATAGCTCTGAGGCTGGCCCTCGGTA
The DNA here is from genome assembly GCA_034440615.1 of Ashinkailepas kermadecensis. Classification (NCBI taxonomy): domain Eukaryota; kingdom Metazoa; phylum Arthropoda; class Thecostraca; family Neolepadidae; genus Ashinkailepas; species Ashinkailepas kermadecensis. Next base: position 30,782 of record JAOTOM010002515.1, read on the forward strand.
TTTCTCACCTCAATTGCCAGCCAACAGGAAGTTTTTCCTCTCGGTGGCCCTGTTCATCCATTAGGGGCCGCTCTCAACATCAGAAGAATCCCAGTCCAGTTCTCTTTGACTCTCAGGAGATCCTCTGCATCACCCAAGGCCCTCTCCTGCTTGTAGGGGCCCATCACAGTTCCCAATAGTCCTGTCTGGCTCTCATCTCGGGGAATTTCCGATCTGAGATGGGCCCTCACTAGTTCTCTTCAGCTCGCATGGGTCCTGTTAATCTCTTAGGTGCCCTTTCAGACCCAAAGAGCATTCCAGCCTTCTCAGACCCTCACGTGCCTGTTCATTCTTCAGCCGTTTGGGGTCAGTTCCAGCTGAGACTGCTCTTTCCAGCTGGTATAGGAACCCCAGCTCTCGGGCGGATCCTCTCTTGTCTTCATGGCCCTTGCTAGCTCTCAGGGTGGACCTCATCACGTGTCAAGGACACTTTCCACACAAGCTATTAAATGTACTTAAACATTTCTTCGGTTATATTTCTGCCCCTTAGGGCGGTCGCCTGGAGGGCTCCATTGGACTCGACAGAGAGCGAGTACCCCTTCACCCACTTGAACACGCCACACTGCGTAGCAGCCCGGGCCCCTTCATGGCGCTTAAGAGCCCTTTACGTAGCACCGGGAACCCTCCGCTTCAGCTCGGATCGTCTCCGAAGTTCGGGGTCTCTTTATCGGCCTGACGCCCGCTGTCAGCTCTGAGATCCTCTCCATCAGCGTGAGCCAAAGCCGACCCAGTGGCTCTGCACGTCCGGCCCAGGGCCCCATCCGTCGGCTCAGACACCCTGCTTCACGGCTCAGCTCACTCTCGGTCCGGTCTGAATCTCCTTTTCAAAAGCTTGGGCTTCCTCTCTCATGCAAGGGGCCACTTCCGTCGGCCCAAGGGCCCTTTCTTACGGCCCGAGATCCCTTGAGGCAGCTAGGGCCCCTCTGTCATTTCAGGGGCCATCTTTGACGACCCAGGGCCTTTTCTGGCAAGCCGGAGGGGCCTTTTCAAACGTTTGGACCCTGCCCATCAAGTCAGGGGCCCTTTCTTGGCCTGGGCTCTGCTGACAGCCCGGCCTGGTCGAGTTAGAAGCACAGACCTCGATAATCTTCACATATATGAAGTTTGCGATAAAGATACAGCGTGCATGCGTGAAATGCATGCGTGCATGCATGTGTGGTAAAAAGCTCAAAATTTCTTGTTTGATCTAGTGTATTTTTGCTTCCTAGGTAGCGGGCCACCGCCCCCCCCCCATTGTCTGCGCCTCTGAGTGCCACCGCCACGCTGCCTCCCGCACCGGTGTGGTCGAAGCCGCTCTACTCTGCAGAATGACGTACATTCTCTGGTTAAAGTTTGGGAAAATAACTGCACGCAGACTATTGGTATGCGTTCCTACACAGCATTGCATCAGTCAAGTAGCTGAGCCTTTTCTTTTCCCCATTTTCGTGTTCTGTAGGAAGCACTTTCCTGCCAGCGCGCGATCGCAATTTCCTCAAGCACGACTCACGGATGGATGCAATCAGCTGACAGGCGACCTTGGCAATTAGCTGAGCTTTCAAGGGTAAATTTTTAGTAAATCGTAGACAAAAAGTTGGTTCCCGGTCCAATTCATGAACACCGTCTCCATAGCAAATCACAGGCAAGCTCATACTTCTTGCTACAATTAAGAGGGTCAGTTATATGTGGTGACGTAACGCAGACCCCTGATGACAGATATGACAACACAACTTCGAACACTTCAATGCAACATACATGTATGGACATCTCCGCCCGTCCATGAAGCTCCGATTGATGTCCCATGCACTTAGAATTCGCACTTCACAGGATCAACTTAATGTCCACGGAAATCCATGGACATCAAGTGTCCATGCATGCGTGGAGTCCATGAATTCCCAGAACAACTCATTTATGGTCACGCAAATCCGGGTATAAGGGAGCAACCTTTCCTGGCCATCATGGCGTCCTCTGAGGACGCCATGAATGTGCAGGCGATAGGGAACTAATGCGGACATCGATGGCAGCGCCTCTGGTGGCTGTTATTGGTACTATTAACGAATGCTCGAATGTTATGCATTTTGTTGTTTATTTGTGCCATAATTTCAGTGCTTAACGAATGGAGAAATTGCCTTAGATCCGTTATCGTCCATTACAATCCACTGCGAACTTAATATTGATACATTGGACACTTTAAGCAGCATATATACGGGCCTGTGCAGTTCGCACAATTGGAACTACCGGTCTCTTTGCGAACCTACGTTAAAACCAAGCCGTGACTCATGAAATGTCCACTTCGGATCGTGTTGCCGAGACCCCAGAGAGTAAGCAACAGAAATAAAAAAAAACGTTTTTAAAAAATTTGACTCGGGTTTTGAGGTTTTAAAATTTTACACATGCTGTCAAAATAAGTGAAATTTACAAAGCTACATTGTTTATGAAAAATTGGTAGATGGTTCGAAATTTGTCCACCCCAGATAAAAATCTGCATTTAATTGGGAACATGTCGGAACAATTTTTTGTTAGCTTCGGAAATAATTAGGCTCGGGTTTTTTTGGTTTAATATCCACCGATTCCCAATATTATGCACTGCCATCGGCGTTTCTGGCACTGTCCTTCTAATGGACTGAGATAAAAGTTCGAAGCATTTAGGTTCTACCAATGAATCGTCATTAGTGTATTACGTACATAATTCAGCCTTGAGGTCACCTCAGGCAATGTCTCAACCCTCACCGTCTTTCCGGTCTTATCCTCATACCCCGTCTCGAGGGGGTCGATAGGGACCCCCTCGTCTAATCTCCAAACTAAGCATCGCACGAAAACGGAAGAGGTGTCATCGGAAAGCGCTCGACGAGTAGGGCCAGAGACACCCCCCCCAAAAAAAAATCCACAAAAAGTGACGTCACTAGGGGGCTTAGGCTTTCACGACTTCCATCATGTTTTTGTCTCTGGGGAGTTCATTTTGAGGGAGATTTGAAAAAAACTAAAGTTATTTGGAATCAGAAAAGGAAAGCGAAATAAATGAGGGCCATACAATTTTTGGCTACCCAAAACTTAAATTTTTATTTTTTTATTTCACAATGTTGAGTTTTCAAGCATTCTTTAATTTTCCTTTTCTAATGGGTAGAGCGGACCGAAAAACATTCGTCGAAGGCAACTTGCTCCAATAAAAAATGCTTACTTTAGCCAGAATCTTCGATTTTAACTCGAATGGGAAAATATGCAAAACTAATAAGTAATCAAAAACGGAAAAATTCTCTAGTGCGTCTTGTTGCGTCCCTAAATATAAGCAAATGCTGAAAGTTTCATTAAAATATCTTTATCGGTTCAGGCGTAACGACTGGTTGAACTTTTTTGGAGGTGACCTCTCTTGAAGATAACGTTGACCGCCTTGAAACCTGCTGGATTTAGTGTCAGCACGCTGCAGGTTCAATCATTTGCACGTAAATAACTGACATGACTTGATACGGGGGCAATATAATTTGTGTTGCCCTATTTACGATGTCATTGCTTATCACGCAGATTTTTGGGCCGACTTCAATTTGTTTACGGTATGGTCTTTCTTATCTTTCGAATATGACCTGTACAAAGGACTGGTGACTGTCAGATCATGTCAAATATACACTCGATGCACCATTTCTTCAACGAATTGGCACATGAAGTGTAATGATCTTGGGGGATGCAAGATCGCTATTCTAGGGCGGCATTCATCATTTTGCACGTAGAAAAACAACTTACGCCGTACATTTCGGTATGTATTGATGTAGCGTTATGCACATAGATTATACATGACACCATAAATGCGACACGATGAAATTGGAAACGCACAACGTGGAAGAAACATACAAATGCGTCAATAGCGTCACATCAGCTTCGCTGTGATCACCACTGTAATGAGCCCTGTTCCTTGGTCGTGCACAGTCACTCCACAACGACCTACGATCCACTCCACAAGACACTAGGCTTTGCTTGGTGTTCAGCGGTAGGTCTTACTGCGGGGCCGACGGCGAGTCTTGCTGCGGGACCGGCGGCGAATCTTCCTGCGGGGCCGACGGCGAGTCTTGCTGCGGGGCTGGCGGCGAATCTTGCTGCGGGGCCGGCGGCAGCAGTCCTTGCTGCAGGGCAGGCGGCAGCAGGCAGTGCTGTGGGTGCTGCCGAGCTGGCGACAGATCTTGCCGCGGAGCCAGTGGCTGTAGACATTCTTGCGGGACCGGCGGCAGGTGCTGCTGAGAGATCGGTGGCAGGTGTTGCTGCGGAGTCAACAGCAGGTCTAGGTGCGGGTGCTGCGAGACCCGCGGCAGTGGTTCTTGCTGTAAGGCCGATGGCAGATTCTGCTGCAGGGCCAGCGGTAGGCCTTGCTGATGGGCCGGCTGCAGGTCTTGCTGTAGGGCCGGCTGCAGGTCTTGCTGCGGGGCCGGCGGCAGCAGTCTGCTGCGGGGCAGGCCTTGCCGTGAGGCAGGCTGCAGGTCGTGCTGCGGGGCCAGCGGCAGCAGTCCTTGCTGTGGGGCAGACGGCAGCAGGCCGTGCTGTGGGTGCTAACGGACCGGTGACAGATCTTGCTGCGGAGCCAGTGGCTGTAAATATTCTTGCGGGACAGGGCGGCAGGTGCTGATGAAAGGTCTGTGGCAGGTGCTGTCTGGGGGCCAGCAGCAAGTCTAGCTGCGGGTGCTGCGAGACCCACAGTAGCAGTCCTTGCTGCAAAGCCGTTGGCAGGTCTTGCAGCGGGGCAGGCGGTAGCGGTACTTGCTGCGGGGCCGGCAGCAGATCCTGCCACGAGGCCGACGGCGTGTCTTGCTGCGGGGCCAGCGACAGTACCTGCGGGGCCAGCGGCAGGTCTTGCTGCGGGGCCGGCAGCAAGCCATGTTGCGGGGCAGGCGGCAGCAGTCCTTGTTGCTGGGTCAGCGGCAGGTTCTGCTGCTGGGGCGGCGACACTCCCGGCAGCTCTCGATAAGGTAAGGCTGCCATCACTGTCTGGTGAAGGCCGCCTTTCTTTTACAGTTATGTGAGCTTTGGAATTGCTAACTTTAGACAAAAGTTTCACAAAAGTAAGCTTCACTCGCAACGCCTCCAATTGGTTATCATTGAAGGTCAGCTGTCCGTGACATCCGAGGTTCACAAGGCTTGCAGCAACCTTTAGAGCATCAAAGCCAAGGAGAGCAGCAACATTGAATAAAAATGTCTTACTCAAAATAAATCACCACGATAAAAACACTTTATACATACACACGTACATGACTGCGCGGCTCGCAGCTGCAGTTCCTGTTACTGGGGCCCGCCAACAGCTTTTGCTCTGGCGCCAGCGTCAGCTCTTGCTGCGAGGCCGGCTGCAATGTTGCTACGGGATATGAAGCAACTGTTACTGCCAGGCGAGCAACAGCAATCAAACTACCGCTTGCTGATGGCTTCAGTAGCAGTCTATCTCCCGAAACGCTTCGGCGACACACATCCCAAACGCAATCTGCACAACCAGCTCAATCCCATGGTGCCGCTGAACCTGGGCATGTGGTCCCTCAGACTCCTTCCTAAAATGGGTATCGGCACAACACTTCCTCACATGCAGTGAGCTGTCCTCTACCACATTCCTATCTCCAGTGGCACTCACACACCTCTCCTCAACTTGGGATAATACAGTGTGCTGTATTTCAAGAGGTCCTCAATAGTCTGCCCCTCACACAGCCTCGGGTCTATGTTCGCAATCTGAATGCGTAAATGCGTGTGCGTTTCTCTAAAACAGGGAAACGAAGGGCCTTGAACATCAAAACCTGAAGAGCGAGATCTTCCATAAAACCGAAGTGCGGTTATGGTACTCATCTGAAAAAGTAAAATACATTAATTAATTAGGATGTCATCAGATAGTTCAGTGCATGTACTAATCAGGCTCACATATAAAGTCAGATAGCTAGTTTATCACACCAAAATTGTGATAAAAAACGGAGTTAGAAAGTACACATATGATATTAAGTTAAGTTATAACTAAAAAAGTGTCTTATTGAGCAACTTTACCAATGCCCCCCCCCAACTGATTGCAAAACAAAACATCCACATTGGTTTGGAGGTGTTCTTTGGCAGCAAAATGTGCACATTAATGTCACCATGTTAAGCAGTGGTGGTGAATTGGTGTTTAGGGGCGCGTCGACTCCAAAGGTCATTTTGCGCCCATTTACCATGTTAAGCAGTCGCCAATTTAGATTTCGCTATGACGGGCTGGCACGGCATTACTGTATCCTGTTACATGTAATGGAAGCTAGAGGATGATCTGGCATGTTATAATCTAGGAGCTGGATTTCAGCTGCAATTCCAGTTTCTTATTGCATTGCTTAAGCAATAGTGATACATGTTATATCTATGTTAACATTCACCAAGATCATGGAAACATGTCTGATAAAGTAAATAGCAAGATACAATAAAGCAGCTCCCAATTGTTAATGTTATCTAGGCTAATGATACCTTTTTAGTACAATGTAAGCAACTATATTATTTTGCTGCTTTAGAAAATCGATCAGACCTTCAGGACTTATATAGCCAGTCAGTAAGCCCATCATTATCATCTACCACATACATAAAACATTCTTACATGAAATCAAATATCCTTATGACCCATTTCGTAATCAAGTCCTGAGTACTAGATGAGCAGGCATGACTTGGTTGTCTTAACCTACACTTGCTCCCCAGTCTGCAAACTATGCTGCAGAAATATACATGCTGTAGTTGGCCACTGTATAATAATCATCACACCCAACAGAATTGTGCCACCAAAACGTACAAGCCAAGATGTCTACTGGAGTAAACAGAAATTTCCTGCTTCCTAAAAGCACCAGTTTTCCCCATAGATGCACTGACTGACATTCACAATCTACAGACAGCATCAAAAGGGCAACAACAAGACTCCACAAGGCAACAGTTACCAACTATTTACACACTGACAGGACTTTGCTAAAATTGCCACACCTTGTGGACCTGCTTGCTCCCAGGTAGACACATCAGGTCATAAATTATTTTGGTCAATACCATGCACACAGCAAGTGGAATGAGAGCCCAGGCCACCTGTAGGGGCTAGGTTTTTGCATCTTATTGTGGCATTTTTAAAATCACCAGAATGTGACAATCCATACTCAAACCAGAGACAAGATGAGCGGAATAGCCTGAGTCGCCTATTAGTGTTGGACATTTTGGTACTGGTTGGGCTATCATTGATAAACTATCTTGGCTGTTGACTGATTCCAGGTAGATTGTAAACAGCATGGCATGACCACGAATGGCATCGTTGGTTTCCAAGCACCACAAGGCTGATAGTGCAGCATGTCCTTTAAATACACAATTTACATAGCATGTACAATTTCTGAGAATCAAGCATGCATATACCAATGTTATTCATGGCCTTGACAAACTATCTGTTGGCTACTGTTGCCTGCTCCAAGGAACACCTAGTAGTGAACAGCACAGATGACCACATAACACCAGCCCCAAAGAAGCTGATTTATACATTTTATAAGAATGATATTCAGAACCTGAAAATAAGGAGATTTGAAGTTCAATTCCAAGGTTTGCAACTCATCAGGGTTTTCAGAAGATTGATATTTTCAAAAACAAATTATTGCATCGATTAAATCTTCCAACAACTATTTGTTGATACAGATTGTATGATTTTCTTTCTTCAGAAAAGTTCCATTACATGAACCATATTATTTCTGGCACCTTCATATTTCCCACTCTATGCTGGTATTTTCAGAGAAGCATCTAACATTTTGGGTAAGCTTTTTTGACAAGATGAAATTTACCCACAATCATATTCACATCACATACCACATATGCACAACCAACATTTTGCATTACTATTGCAACTTAAATCATTCACAAAATAAGTTAATGGCATGCTTTGTTTCTGTAGAGCAGTCTAGATTACGCTAGGCTAATTTTCATGCTGAAATTTGAGAACTTGCTCATTAAACATTTAATTTGTTTAAAGAGGAGGTTAGGATAGAATATGTTAGATTTCTTTGGAAAATATTCCATTAACATCACTATATATCACTCATCAAAGCCCTTTTTGGTAATATTTAGGTCACAGAGTGAAAAGCAAGCATTTGCAATAAAAACAAGCAGTCACTTCATCTTAATCACATCAATAAACTTGGTATTCATGCATTCTTATCTAAATCTGGTTAATAATCTAAAATCCAAATATACAGTACAGAAACTATATGACCTTGGCCATTTTAGCCATTAAGAGTGCTCCTTTCATGTGTCCCAAATAAGATTGTTACAGAAACAAAATTGGAAATAATTAATTATTTAAATTGTTACATGTACACAGCAGATTTGTTGGTGCATGTGCATCAACAAGATAATAGGTACACCACTGATGCCTGCCCATGAAAGACATCAATGGTGTGTGAGCAACCAGTGCTGGCAGACAACAGCATATTTTTTTAAAATTAAATTAAACATTTCCAGAACATGGACAGAACTTCAGATGTGGCACACAAACTAGGAAATGATCTGATCTAGCATATTCCACTTTAAAATTGGGCTGTCTCCATCAATATTTTGACTGGCTCTAATGGTTAATGTTTGCTTAATTGTACTTTTTTTAATCAATATTAGATGGGAAATGACAAATTTTGTGGTTTACCCAACCCCCATGGATGCTGCATATGTCACACTTCAGCTATGGATATTGGCTTGCTTTGCCATACACCTAACATCATATTCATCATATGATCACATTATATTCATCCATGGATTATTGATCCTGTCAATCTACATCTATGGATAATTGATTGTTAATAGCTGCACGTACCCATTTTAGATCCTAAAAGGTCTTGAGGAATTCCACAATATACCAGTGAGGTCAAAAACATCAGAAAAAAACTTTGTCCTGACCCAAAGTGCATGGTTGTCATATTAATATCTCACACACCACTTTAATTTTCCATTCACCAGCTTTCCCATTACAAGTTAAACCCACTGACCTTGTCATAAGCATAGTGCTTTTGGAAAAAGGGCTGCATTCAGGTTTCTTAAAAGGGCTGCATTTAGACATTTATTCAGCAATATAATCAACAATATACAATAACATATAACAATATATAACAAGTTCCAATGTTCATGTCAATCAACTTGTAATGAACGATATTCACTTTGCATTAAACTCAGGAACCACAAAAATGTCGACATTCTCTACAAACTACTTTCTAGCCCAGTCCTTATGAACAAGTACCACGTAAGTTTATAAAATTATGGTATGATTTAAAGAATGGCTTAGGTAGGTAGGTAGGTAGGTAGGTACCAACGTATCACCGGTAACAACAGCCTGGGTTCGTGGCCTCGCCCTTGCTAATTTTTACTAGCACCCGGGCCGTGGAGTTGATAAACATGCTCAATAGTGTTCCGGACTAAGAGACCAACCAGCGCATTTAATTCAAATTCTGCGTTTAAAAAAAATAATTGCTTTATCTCACCTTCGTCCAATCTCACTATCCCCGCTACTGTCGCTGGAAGAACGCCGCATGAACTTGAGTTAAGTCATAAAAGTCATAAAGTGTTAAGGCTTAATAAGAGCCACAGGGGCCCATCTGGGTTAAGCCTATCTAGAAAAGGTACTAGAAATGTACATATTCTCACCCCAATCAATCCCTAATCCCAAGTTCCTAGGAAGCTATATATCCCAGCCTATCTAGCATCATCCACTTGCTATTGCATAACACCCTCAACAATTGCAAGCTCCTCCCATCATACCCATTGTGCTACCATAGCCCCTGCTTAAAGGGGTCTGTGCCGTGCACATTTAACATAAATATTATCCCCTCCGTCCAAATTAGAAATCAAAAACAAGATTTTCCTGCCTAAAAAATTTGTCCACCCTACTTTTAAATACATTCAATGAGGAACTCCCCACAACATCAGCAGGCAGCCCATTCCACTGATCAACAACCCTTTGACTGAAGACCTGCTGTCGCTTAACTGTCCTACACCTCAACTTGTCTAACCTAAGTTGGTGACCCCTGTGTGATACTTTAAACTGAAGAGCACCATTTAAATTGACCTGATCTAGTCCTTTAACAATTTTGTACATTTCAATCATGTCCCCCCTTAATCTCCTATACTTGAGTGAGTACATATCTAATGCCACAAGCCTTTCTCCATATTCTAAGCTACCTAGTCCACTGATGAGTTTAGTTGCTTTGCGTTGCACTCTTTCTAACTTGTCTATATCCTTTTCTAGGTAGGGGCTCCAAGCTTGCACAGAATATTCCAAGTGGGGTCGCACATACGCTAAGTACAGTTTTTTCATGACTTCCTTGCTCTTATACATCACACTTCTATTAATGAGTCCCAGCATTCTGAGTGCCCTGTTCCTAGCTGAGCTACATTGTTTCTCTGCTTTAAGGTCATTTGAAACCAACACACCTAAGTCCCTTTCCTCTTCAATAACATCCAGTTCCCTCCCTCCCATTGTATATCTGAAAGTCTCACCTCCAGACCCCAGATGCATAACCTTACACTTGTCATAGTTAAAAGACATCTGCCATTGATCAGCCCACTTTTTTAGGTCCTCCAAGTCTAGTTGAATATTACTAGATTGATCACAACTGTTTGCCACTCCTACCAGTTTGATGTCATCAGCAAATTTGAACACTCTATTCCTCAGCCCTACCTCAATGTTATTTACAAAGATGATAAAGAGAAGTGGCCCTAGAACAGAGCCCTGTGGTACTCCACTCAGAACATCCTTCCAATCAGATTTACATCCATTTAACATTACCCTTTGTTTCCTTCCCCTCAACCATGCTTCAATCCAACCTAGAACTTTTCCAACAATTCCATGTTGCTGTAGTTGATGAATTAGCCTCCTATGTGGAACTTTATCAAAAGCTTTGCTAAAGTCCAAGTACACAACATCCATCCTGTTTTGATTGTCTACTTCTTTAGTAACATACTCCATGAACTCCAAAAGGTTAGTTAAACAAGACCTTCGAGATCGAAATCCATGTTGAGTATCCCTTAAAAGATTGTGCCTGTCAAGATGAATCTGAACATTCTGTTTAACCAGTTTTTCTAGTACCTTGCAAACTATTGAGGTCAAACTGACTGGCCTGTAGTTCCCTACACACTTCATACTTCCCTTTTTGAAAATTGGAACTACATTTGCATTTCTCCAATCTTCAGGCACTTCAGAGTATTCCATAGACCGCCTGAAAAGTATACCTAGAGGAACTGCTAAAGCTTTAGCACACTCTACTAAGACCCTAGCATATATATCATCTGGTCCAGAAGCTTTATTAGGCTTTATATTCTGCAACTGCTTTTCTACAGCTTCTGTAGTTATCGTAAGATACTCCAACCTATCACCTGTCATGGCATATGATTCAGTTGTTTCTATTCTACCAGAATTATCCTGAGTAAAGACTGATGAGAATTGCTTGCTTAAGGATTCCACAATATCACAATCATCAACCACTAATTCCCCATCTACCTCCAGTGGTCCTACACCACACTTTTTAGCCTTAAATTTGTAGAAACTAAAGAATCTCTTAGCATTACCTGCTGAACATTCCCGAGCTAATTTGATTTCAGCCAGTCTTTTAGATGCCCTAACACACCTCCTAACTTTATTTCTAGCTATTTGATATGATTTGAGGTTTACCTCAGAGTTAGCATATTTTAGTTTCTTGAATGCCTGCTTCTTTGACTCCAGTAAATGCTTTACTTCCCTGGTCAGCCATGAAGGGAGCTGAACCCTGGTTAATCTAATTTGCCTATTGGGAATGAACCTATCCTGACCTTGAAATAGTTTATATTTTATCATTCTCCACATTTCATAAGCATCTAAGCCTTTCAATAAGTCTTCCCAATCAATTTCATTCAGGAAGATCCTGAACTCATTGTAATTCCCTTTGGCAAAATTAGGAATCAATGTCTTATTGGTTCCTACATTTCCAACATACAATGAGAATCGTATAATGTTGTGATCACTATTACCCAAAGTCTCTCCTATGTTCACATTTTGTACAAAATTTTCCTCATTAGTAAGCACAAGATCTAATATTTCATTTTCCCTTGTAGGTTCATGTATCATTTGAAAAAAGAAATTCTCCTCAAAACAATCCATGAAGCTTCTTCCCGATTTGTTTAGACCTATAGTTTTGCTTCCCAATCCTGTTATGTTGAAATCCCCCAACAAAACAGTTCTCTCCTTTACTCTCCTACTTATCTCTTCCTGCATCAACCTGTCCGTGTTTTCATTCTGGTCTGGAGGTCTATAGAATGCCCCAACCCTAAATTGTGTTCCATTTTTCAGAATGATATCTAACCACAAGGATTCTACACCTTCATCATGTACACTATCTTCTATGGAATGACATTTCATTTCTTGTCTGACATACAACAGTATACCTCCTCCTATCCTTGCCTGCCTTTGATAAGCATGCATGTTGAGTTCACTTTTGAAATAAAACTATCAAACATGCAAAAACCAATCCTGCCATCCATAAGTCACTTACAAGTATATGTACCAAAATAGCTTGATTTAACGTTCTTTCATCTTCATCTTCCTGTTTTAAATAGAGTAATATTTAGAACTACTTTTCAAGCGAACAAATACCGATGCGCGTCGACTAGCGCGGCGAATAATCGTCTGAAATGCGTCGGATAGACTAACAATGAAAACAGGTCTTGGCATGGTGTTTTCTTTTTATCTGGCCCGGTGTCCCAATGTCCGCTCAAACGTGAGGATGGGCTCCTATCATTTGCCAGAGCTGGCTGATCTGTGGGCGGGCCGCTGATTGGTCCTGCTGATTGGACGCTGATTGGTCGCCTCCGATGGGAGGTGAGGCCGGTAGAACAGCCGGCCGCCGGCTGGGCAGTGATAACATGTTTCCAGCAGACGGCCGTACACAAATATTCCAACCAATGACGAATATAGCATGGCACGGCAAGGACTGACTATTCTTAGCATCGAGTTGATTTCCCAGATGGGCCAAGAATATCGCAGAACGGCAATCCGCAAGCCTATAAACATCCATTGCCGGCGGATAAACAGATCAGTGGCGTAGCCAAGGGGGTGAAGGGGGAAGCTGTCCCCCTCCCCCTGGATGGTCCCAGGGGGCCCCAAGGCGTCGGTGCAGGAGACCCATAAGGGCCCCTTGCACTGACGCAAAGGCCTTCTAGATCAACGGAGGGGGCCCCGGATAGTTGGGAGGGCCCCCGGGCTAACGGAGAGGGCCCCGATCCAATATGAGAGGCCCCTGGGCTGATGGCGGGGCCCAAGCCGAAGAAAGGGTTCCTGACCTGATGGAGAGGGCCCAAGCGATTGAAGATGGGCTTGCGGCTTGCCGGAAAAGGCCCTGGGTCGTCAGAGAGGGCCCCTGAGACAACGGACGGATCCCTAGTTGCCGGAGAGGACCTCTGTTCGTCAGCCGACAAATAGGCCCAAGCCGTGCGAGGGCCCCTGGCCTGAGGGAGGAGCGCTAGGCTGTTGAAAGAGGACTTCCGGCTTGACAGAGGAGGCCCTGGAACACTAAGGACCACTGCGCCGACGGAGAGGACCCCTAGCCGCGGAAGGGCCCGGGGTCGTCGGAAAGGGCCCAGAACCGGAATAAAGGGCCCCTTGGCCGACAGAGGGGGACCAAACCCCGCCAATGGAAATTTTAAGCCCATGGAGGAGCCCTGGGCTGCTAAGAAGCAGTGACGTTCCCGAGGTGTAAAGGGGCACCCGCTCTTCTGGCGAGTCCGATGGGGCCTTTCAGGTCCCTGAGGGGAAAAACTAAAAACGAGGGAAATTAAAGCGCATCTTACAGCTTCTGTCGAAAGGGTCTAGAAACTTCCACCACGAGAAGACGTCCACCACGTGGGCTGGAAAGGGCCGTGAAGACAAAAGAGGGCCCGCCCGGGAGTAGGAATGCCCATGCCAGCTGGAAAGAACAACCTCAGCTGGAATGGGTCCCTGATAGTTGAAGAATAAGCTCTAGCCTGAAGGCTAGATAGGGCTGGAATGCTCTTGGAGTTTGAAAGGGCCCCTGAGTGATGAACGGGACACCTAAGAGCCGAAGAGGACTTGTGATGGTCCATCTCAGAGCTGTAATTCCCTGGAGATGAGAGCTAGATATGGCTATTGAAGACTGTGATGGGCCCCTACAAATATGGCAGGACCCTGAGGGATGCATGGGTGGGCCTGGAAATTCGCTTAGTATACCACAAAAAGCAATGGCTGTCAAGGTACAGTAGGACGTTTTGGAAAGATAGGAAGAAGTACTGCAAATGTCAAAATATAGATATTAGTTCCCTCAGGACAATCTTCCTAATTAGCCGTCGAAATTTTAGCGCTTGCCGCCAGAAAGCTTGCCTGCTGCACCCTCGGACATTTGTTGTCCTATAGTGAAAATGTGGTTGAGGTAGTCCCTCAATATAACGTCTCTTATGCAGAACATTACACTTCTGACTGATGAACGACATAGGAGAGCATGAAACCTGCTCCACTCCTTCCTTGCGAAAATTGGCCGGGGCAGAGTGCCTGCTCTATGTACTGTGTTGTCCACACCCCACGTGGCTGCGAGCTGTGACACCCTCAAGCGAGTGACATTTCCAACTTGAAGTCCCGCTGACATGTCGACTGCCGCACGGATCCGGTGGGCGTGTTCTGCGAACCAGTGACGTCATCGCCAAAAATGCCTAGTAATCTAGACATATAGCAACCGCCCAGGCGACCAGGAGATCACCGCCAGTGCACTAGTGGTGGTCTCCTGGTGCGGTGCTGGGACGCGCTGCCGCCGCTGAGGGGCCAGGGTGGCAGATGTCACGGGCAAATAGTGTACAGCTAGTCCAGGAATGGGGCGTCCACCTGCAGCAGTGTGCTGGTGAACGCTCCCCAAGACTAACTAGTTGGTGTGGGCGATGCATGGGACTTTTTTGGCTGATTCTCTCCACACGCCGCCAGCTGTCACAATGTTAGGCGCCCAGTTCTTCAGTGGAAGTGTTCCCCCCCCCCCCCCCCATGTGGCAGAGCCCCTGATGTGGGGTGCATCAACGCCTCCAAAATTTGGTTGGCAGTGGGGGGAACAACTAACGGTCGTGTTTGGCCAGGGCTTCCGCGCATGACACGCCAGGAACGTCATGTTCTGCAATTTTGTCAACGCCATTTGTGTTTTCAGTTCGTCGAATTTTTCAAGTTTGTCACAAACCACTCAGATCGGGGAAGCTGTTTGCATACCAAGAAGCCCATGAAGCTGATATTTTAGCACGTCAAAAAGAGACTGGAAATGTTAAAAAGAACTAGCGTCATTAGGATTGGTGGCCACCAAAAAAATATATGAGAGGCCCTTTTGGGTAATGATTGTTTGCTTATTATTT
Source organism: Ashinkailepas kermadecensis (assembly GCA_034440615.1). Classification (NCBI taxonomy): domain Eukaryota; kingdom Metazoa; phylum Arthropoda; class Thecostraca; family Neolepadidae; genus Ashinkailepas; species Ashinkailepas kermadecensis. The sequence continues at coordinate 46,142 of JAOTOM010002515.1, forward strand.
GCTTATTATCATGCTTATCATCCACAAGCATGATAAAGTTGTCAATCAATGAATGAATAACACGAACACTTGTCAATATCAACACTTGCCTGATTCAGCCAATCGTAATTGATTGCATCAGAAAAATGCACCCATGCAGCGCGGAAAAACGCACGTTAGCAACCACACCACTCATGTAGGTCACGTCACGGCAGCCGGTATCCAGCCAAGCAGCGCACTTGGGTTATGCAAGGTTTATAACTTATGAAGTTATAAACCTTGATAACCTTAAGCTTTATAAAAGCTATAAATATAAGTTATTAACTTTGCAGTTGCAGATGCCTGTTGGGTTGGAAAATGTCGGCCGAGGGAAGCGATCGCGGAAAATTGTTGCAGGTACGATGGAGACGCGTCATGAATCCATCCATGACACTCACCACTCTGGCAAGTGGTGCGTAAAATAGATCTGTGTGCGGAGATTGTCCACCGGGAGTGTTGAGACCAGACATTGAGGTCGAGTGCATGCGGTATGTACGCCATGCCAATATTAGCCAATAACTCCGATATATTTTCCGAGTTCGGGTTTTGTAAGAAACTTCACCTCGACAGCTGTGGGGGCAACTGTAGCAATGTATGCAACATAATCACGGTTGCCATAAAATGTAATTATACTGGTCCATTACTCCTCTCCCTCTCTCGAATATCTTCCAAATTTCGCAAGGAATCGTACGAAATTCCCCATTCCCCAATCCTCCCCCATACATGGGAGTCTTGTAAGTAAGTCGCCCTTCGCCTCGCCCTAATCAGATTGGCAATGAGTCGACGAAGGGCATCACGTACATTGTGGGCTTCATGCTACAGGGATACTACATACCAGAGGTGCGGGGAAAATAACACTTCAGTATGGTGAGCGGCGGCGTACTGTGCATTTGCACGAAGGGAGGATTGGTAGATACCCCCATCCAAAAAATAGAATGCTCCCCGGAGTTAGGTCCCTTGTTATCACATTTTTTAATCCTCCAAAAATTGTATATTTATATGTAAAAAGTCTTCCTGTTCCTGTGAGAAGAGTGTTGCATACCACTTCAATATATTTGTATATCTTCGTATCTTTTATATGCTGAATTTACTTAATTATTACTAATATTACCTATCTTACACCCGACGTAATCTTCCGTTCAAAGCATGCTTCTCCAAATTAAGGCATATTTCATTCCAATCGCTATCGGCCGTTAATGTTGATTTTGTTCGTTGGTTTCATTAGGCTTGCATAAGTTACCTCGTGCGTGACCAAAACTACAACGGTAATGTTAGCCGCTATATGTTCACATTGAATACATTTAGCATTTTGCATAGGTGTAAAAAGAACGTAAAGATGTCTCAATATGAATGTTCTGCAATAGATGAAAGGGTCAATTTCTTCACTTTTCTCCAGAGGACGTTATTTAGGCTGTAGACATGCACAATGTTCCACATCGAACAAAGTTCATGACTTGCTCGTTTGTCCGAGCCTGACTTTTCTTGTCCGGAATCAATCAGCTCCACGACCACTGGGGTGGATCATTATGGGGATCAAACTTAAATATGAAAATATACTCCACGTTTTAATTTTCCAAAATGGTCCATTATAGGATGACAATGTGGGTTCTAGAGGTCCACTTACCACACATAAGCAGCCTTGTAATGTATACCGTCAAGCAAACTTCGGGACTTTTTATTGCCGTTTGAAATAAAGGAATCGCTTGATCGTTGTAAAGAAACAATGGAAGCAAAATGCCCCCTTGATCCGTGTTGCAAAATTTAAATCAGTATCACGGTAACAACAATATTAATCCTCCTCTAGAAGTTTGGATTGATGCTAAAATGTTCGCTGCAAAAGACCTCGGCGTCACGAAACACACGAAGACGAGCACCCGCTATGGCATGATGCTACCTGTAATACTGCCCATACATTTTCGGAGCGTGCCCCCGGTTTCCGTTCCATAAAATACTGCATGATGTAGGCCAAAATTGGATTACCTTCACACGCCCATGTTCGACATTGAAATGCAATTGATTATAGCATACGCAGCATCCATGCAGTTTAGTTTGTCAGGATTTATATTTAGCTGAACAGTGCACATCCACACTTCACCTTCATTTTATTTCATTGTCTTCTCTACCATTCCCCATATATGCAGTGTTGCCAAAAAAATCTTCACAAACACTTCTGGTTCTCCATGCTCACAAAAAGTACCTACAGATCAGGAGAGGGTCTTTAAAGTAATTATTTGGAGGGCACAATAGTGTTGAAGTTGTTGATAAGTGATAAGCATCAGATGGGCTTGCCCAAAGGTTCACTGTTAAAATATGGAATTATTGGAGGGGCTTTGCGAAAACATTGGAAGGACTCGAAGTGGTAGAAACATTCCGCCAATGCTTCAGATATGCCCTCACCCCCAAACTAATGTCGGATATCGGGAGCCAGATGTGCATATGAGGACTATGAGATATCGCAAGTTGATTTTAAGATTGTTTTCACATCAGGTAGAGTGTTTAAGTGACTTTAGAGATGTTCAACTATAGGTGTCACGCTAATTAAGGTACATATCTTACAAATATTAGTGATGTTTCAATACCGAAAAGATTACACACATCGGTCCGCGTATATGAAAGCTTTCTGCATTGGAAGGTGTTGGTTTTAATCGCAAAACTCTTTAATGAACGCCATTAAAACAATTTCAAAACTAAGACCTCTAAACCATGGAATATGTCCCCTCTGTGCCAGAGGAGCGGATTCAGCTTTGACTGCGGGGTTAGAATTTTTTTTGTTGTTTGCTAGTTAAATTTTCACACAGGTTTTAAGAATCATAGGTGATTCCGCTTGTTTTTAAAGATTTAGTTCCTCACTTCGGTGATATTGACTAATTACATTTCCAAACAGTTTTAAATATTTCGAAGTGTTTCCACGGCTGCTTTTTGACGATTTAACTGCCTGCTTGGATTTCATTTGCTAGCTAAATTTCCAGGCAGTTTTTTTTGCGGGCATATAAAGCTGCTTTATGATTTAATCACCTGTGCTATGCATGTCTCCCGCATTGAAATGTCAGGAATATGGTGCAACACGTACGGCTATGAAGCCGATTCCGGCGATCGGGTGACAGACTGGCAGGCAAGGCTGAGATGGCTTTCACACAGATGCCGACGGCGCCGGTGATGGCCGCCCCGCCGCCCGAGATGGCGTTGACCTGCTGGATTGCAGTTGACGTCTGCGGGCAGACAGCTGTACAGCCGGCGCCAGTTGACGTCTGCGGGCCGACAGCTGTACAGCCGGCGCCAGTGTGCTGCACTCCAACAGGACAGGTCCACGTATGGAGTGACGCAGCTAGCAGAGAACGGTCAAGCCGATCAAGTTGGCAGGTTGTTTAGGAACTTTTCTGTCGGGACAGTTCTTTTGAAGTCCGACAACTGAAAACAGAGGGGAAAACGGTACCGATGCGCATTCATATCCCTGAGGAATGTCTGCTTTCATAACCGGGCGCTGTTGCGAACGGAATGTTCACGCAATACAAATTACAACTCCTGTTCACTAAATGGCATTCAAAATTGTATGTCTTGTTGCGCTCCGGGTGTTAGATCAGCTTGATTTGAACTTGAAGAACTGAAGAACTGCACAGCTATTAAACGGTACATCAACTGAAGAAGTAATATGTTCACGTAATGGCATTTAATATTTGCATGATTATTTTGAACTATTTTTTAGCATACCGTTATATTATATATTGGATGTTCGATATTTGCTGAAACCAGCTGGATTTTTGGCTTCATTGCAGTTGCAAGTCTTACTGTTGAAAGCTGCATATCATGGTCATGTTTGGGCCATCACCAACATGATTGATGGTCTGCTATTTTCAGCAATTAGAATGCCAGAAATCTTATAAATATTCCAGGATTCATCCTCAAATTGTTCAAAATGATGCACGTGACAAGTTTTTTGGTTGGAATGTTGAAATGCGCCTTACGAACTGCATGATACTTATCATACTTATTTTTTTAGATAAAGCTTATAGGTATTGAGTTTTAAAAAGTAACTCTGACCTACCGGGTGAAAGGCCGACATGTGTTCCAAAGACGGTGGAAAGCCGGCCGGTTCTGATCCCCGGGATTTCTGACCGGGCGTTCGGTCCTTACATTTGCCACCTCCAGTGCAAACCTCAACACTAACAACACTTTCGGTCCCAGTGTGCTCCCAGCACGCTCGTTTTCGTTTCATGCAGCACTCTCCGCTTGGAAACGCTAGTTTCGAGACACATGCCGCTATCACTCTCACAACGTCCTGCCTCAGCCCCTGCGCTGGGGTATGTGGCAAATGCCGTGCACGGGCGACGATTAAGGGTCGCGTGAAACACCATGCTGAGACTGCCTGTCGTATGGCCCGCTCTTCCTGCCGGAATACAGACGAATCTCTCCTGTTGTCGTCGGTTGTGGGAAATTACCGTGGGATAATTTGTCGCCGCGGAAGTTGTCCTGTCACAATAGCTTGCAAATGTCCTTGCTTCCGAGGTTACCCTCTATCTTGTGTTCTCTTATGGCTGGCCTGGCCGGGAGGCTTTGAACGTCTCCAAAGCGGGACGGGGGAAAGCCCCCCCTCAAACTTCATGAAACTTAGCTTGCGCCTATGGAATTGCGCGGAATAATTTAAATAATCATTCCTCTTGTCTGTGCCTCCCCCCCTCCCTCCCAAATCCGTCAGAATAGAGATGGTTCCGCTGGCTTTAGCGTACAAATTGTGTTTGACTTTCGGGTCACCTCCTCTGCACGGATTCATGAGCAGACGACTTGCCCCTTCAATGCCTGATACGAGTTATTTTTTCCTCGAAGTTTCAAAGAAAGCAATATCAAATTTGTACTACAATTTCAAGCAGCATCACACCAAACTAACCAATTTGGTACCCACCCAAGCTTCCAAGCGAAAATGCCATAATGGCTCATGCTCACCTCTTGTTGAATCTTAGATCGGGCGCATCGAGTGTGCCTGAATGGAATTGAAAAGTATGTACTTCAAAAGTTGCAAGCTCATCCGCCTTCAACATCAAAGCCACTGGATCTGTACCCCCGCTTGAAGACCAGTTGGGTGCTTTTTCTTGCTTCTAATCTCTAGGAGCGGCGTTGTTGTGTGTGCTCATGCTTCTTTTCAATGAATGTGCTGCTGCACAATTCCATGGCAAACACGCACTGATGCAGATGCCCTTGAAGGACTGCACTGAAGAGCGCAGAACAGCCGCTTTGGTCAGTCGGTGTTACCAGCATTCAGTCACGTGGAAAATGGGAGCCCTCCACCTAGGGTACAAATTGGGCAGTGGGAGAGGGTTGTGGTGGTGGATAAGGAGGCCTGTTGGGTGGGCGATAAGACACCACTTGGTCGGTACCAAAGCAGAGCTACCGCCGACAGACATATTGCCATCACCAAAAGACGATGACTTTGTGTCATGGAGCATGGAGCACGTTCGCGCCCGGCTTCTATGCCACGGATTGGACTCGTGCCGCCACCTCACGGATGCCGTTCTCTGTTGCAGAACCTCACCACCATGATCATGAACACGTTACCTGTCACGGCCGACCCAGAAGCCGCGTCACCATCGCGCCTGGAGACAGCATCTCTCGAGGTGACACCTGTGACAGCTGGAGCGCGGCCGAGATTGCGCGCCGGCCACCGCGCCGGGCCCGGCGCCAGCGCGCACGGCGGCTACAACTGCCGCTTTTGCGGCAAGTTCTTCAGCAGCCGCAGCAATATGGTTGTGCACGAGCGCACCCACACGCACGAGCGGCCGTACACATGCAGCTTCTGCGGGCGCACCTTCTCGCAGCACGGTCAGATGGTGATCCACGTGCGCTCTCACACCGGCCAGCGGCCCTTCAAGTGCGCCCACTGCACCAAAGCCTTCACCTCCAGCAAGGTGCTGAAGATCCACATCCGCACGCACACGGGCGAGAAGCCGTACGGCTGTGAGCACTGCGCCAAGCGGTTCGCGGCCTACGCCAACCTGGTGGTGCACCGGCGTATCCACACCAAGGTGCGGCCGTACAAGTGCCACCATTGCGGCCGTACGTTCGAGCACAGCGGTAACCTGCAGCGGCACACAAAAGTCCACAAGCGGCAACTCGATGCGATGGCGGTGGCGCTGAGCGCGGCGAGCGCGGCGAGCGTGGCGAGCGTGGCAAATGTGGCACACGCGGAGGCTGACATGCCGCGCGGCTCCATCACACGCGGTGTGGTCGGCTCGGCCAGGCAGTCGCCAATGGTGACGGAGGTGGCGGCGGACGAGGGCAAGGCGGCGCTGGTCAGTCTGCGATGCCGACTCTGCCACATCACGTACGGCTCCATCACCGACCTGCTGGATCACCGCTGCCCGCAGCTGAGCGAGTGCCTGGCCGGACGTGCGCCGCACCCGCAGGCGCACACGGAAATTGCCGGCGAGGCTAGGCTGCCATCCAGCTTCCTCGAGCTTTATGACTATGTGCAGCAGCTGCGCGAGCAGGCCGACCAGCAGCAGTGCTCTCTGCATCAAGACCCATATATCCAGGTGCATATGCAACAGCAACAGCAAGATCACGAGCATCACCGGGATCAGCAGAAGCAGTGGCAACAGCGGCAGCAACAGCAACAGCAACCGTCTATTTCGCAACAGGTAGAACACCATGAGCAGCTACCTCCCATCTATCACCACCACCACCACCGAAAACAACAACAACAGCAACAGCCTGCTCTTCATCACCTCCACCACCGCTCTGACCCGCAGTATCACCCGCCAGCAAGAGAGCCCCCTCACCTGGCCAACCGTCCGGCGTCCCTACCGCCTGCCGACCACCAGTCATCAAAAGACACGTCACGTGCGGCGAGCTCAGTGCCGTCCGAGGCCGAGCTGCAGGCTCACTCGCTGAGGGCCGGCTTCCGGTCGGAGGAGAGCTATCGGCTAGTGTTGTCGAGTCGTGCCTCCCTAAGCGTCAAGTCCTTGCCGGTGCTTTCCGAACACATCGCTGTGGTCGGCTGGTCGGCCTCTACCGTTCCAGGAGCGGTTAGTTCAGATGTCACCAGTCCTCACGTGACCTGTTACGACGCCTCACCTGGCGACAGTCACGGCGTCGGCCGGGCCGGCGCTGACCACACGGCCGGGGCGCCACCACCGCCGGCGTCGCGCACTGAGAAGGCAGGCGTGCCCAAGTTGACCTGGATGACCAGCTACCTGGCCGAGGAGGTGCGCTCGGCAGGCTCGCCACAGCCGGCGCCGGCGCGCGCCGGTTGTCGGCACCGGGGCCCCACGCCGGTACCGCCGCCGCCGCAGCCGTTACGACCCGAAGCGATCCGACTGCGGCCGCCGCCACGTCTGCCGCTGCTGCTCGAGCCACTGTCGCCGGCCACCAGTCAGTCCTGCCAGTTGCGACCGGCGCCCTGTGCGGCACGGCAGTGGCGGCATCAAGTAGCAGCCGGGCGCGCCGATGACGGCAGGTGCGAGCCGCCCCGTGTCGAGCGTCGGTCCAGCTCGCCGGCCAACTCGGAACACTCCGAGCCACGGCTCGTCATCGACGAGGACGGCTCGCCGCGGCCAGGCGCCATGACGCGTCGAGCAGTGCCCGCGCTCGTGCCCATCGACCAGTACGGCCGCTACAGGGCGGCACTCGCCCCTCTGCACCGGCGTTAGTAGGTGGTGCCTGCTGATCACTGTCAGCGTGTGTTGCGGGTGGTGTCTATCGCTTATGCTCCCCTCCATTTCATAATCGCGAGAATTATCAACTACGGTGGAGGTTGATAACTATGGTGCCGATAATGGTGCCGAACGCACTACACGTTCACTCGGATACTGCCGCTCATTTTCAAGGGAGGGGATGCGAATAAATTGGTGTCGGAGGCAGAGCCATCTGTGCGTTGTGTTGAACTTGTCGTGCTTTGGGTGGAAGCGGCCGATCGTTGCATGAATATCAGGGACGTAATTTTATATTTCTTTGTGAGTGCACACATACCCACACACCAAATTTTATCACCAACAAGATTGCTTGTGCACCCATACAATGTTCAAGGAAACCGTAGAAGCACCCCATCCCTCCCTATCATCACCCACTGAACAGGATTATTTGTCACTTTATCGCTTCTACTTCCTTGCAAGTGCTAGATCATGGCCACACATATCATGCACATCCGCCGGGATTTTAGAAAAATTACACCCCCCATTCCATATTGGTGTATTTGCGTGTGGAGGTTGTATCGAGAGCCGCACAACCTGGTGCAGTCGACTGGCCTCCCTTGAACAGCACTGCCTCCGTATCGGACCGCCTGAGGGTTGGCGGACGTCGCCAATTGACCGGCTGATGCTGGGTCGCCGGTTTCCCACTGCCCGTGACTAAGTCGCCAGCTTAGCGCTGCCTGTTTGCGGTAGCGGAGGGGCGGCTGCCAGGGCATTAGCAATGATAACTTTTCACTGAAGTCCGGTGTGCTGGCAGTCGGAACTGGTGTGTCGATTGGCTTAGCGACGGGCCGAGGTGGTCGCGCAGTCTTACATTACGTTATTGTGGTCCGCCGGTCGTCAGGTACAGTGCCACTCATTTGCGGAAGCCTGCAAACAGGGGCGAATGTGCGCTGGCCGTGGCACGGTTCTGTCGTGGTTGCCGTGCCACCAGCCCCTCAAATGAACACAATGAGACATCGCCAGGGTGAAGCCTGACATTATACTGTTGGCACTGTCATGCTATTGGTGTTGCAGAGCAACATCAATATTTGGGACTAACGCCCACCAAGAAACGGAATACTTCCAAGATGCCTACCAAGTGCACCAAGCAATTCCTTTTGAAGGACAAAATATGCACTAGCATGCAGAGTAACTTAGACATTTGGCATTGGGGCATTCGTGGGATATTTGGTGTCGGCGATGCAACTCAAAGAAGCAAAGCATGCAAAGCAGCAACTCAATCAAAGAATTCAACAAATTTCGCTCAGTTGCATGGAAATTATCGTTATGCATCAGACGCTGCCATTGTGGATAGCTATGGGAAACCTCTGCCCGTGGATACCGTCTTGGAAACCTCCACCCATGGATACTGTCTGGGAAACCTCCATCCATGGATACTGTCTGAGAAACCTCCACCCATGGATACTGTGGGAAACCTCCACCCATGCATACTGTCTGGGAAACCTCCACCCCATGGATTCTGTTACATGCTTAATCATCGTCCATGTGCTTAGGATGGATCAGCTGTTTTATCTTAAAACGCATATTGTGTAATTTAATTAGCAATACATGTCGATCACTGCGTATCCAAGTAGCTGTCGTGCGAAATTGGGCTGCAGTTAAATCCATCTCAGCAAAATTTCACCACGGTCGTCAGACGCCTTCGATCCATAAGAAACGACTGAAGAGAGGTAGAAATGCGCTCGACATTAACCTAGGTCTCGCATTGGAACACAACGTTCATATATTAACGCAATCGAATTGAGTGAGTAAACGTCCTAGGTACGTACATGCGATCATCCCTATTACTACAAGGGCACCTTTTTGAGCATTCTCGCCGACACCCAGCCTAGAAATTGATTTGAACTGCTACAATACCTCACCGGAGTGATGTTTTCATCATGATGATCAGCTGCTATATAGCTCATCGTCTGTCAAATTTCGGCCATCGCAGCGAGTGTGTGCACAATGCTATGTGTATTACAGAAGATTGCATACTCCGCATTGCACTCTCCGCATGCAATCCCGATATCGTCGTGACTGGAGATTGACTGCGGTTTTGCATGTGGCGTATATGGTTGTTGCAATGTGATATAACGTTTTTATGGACACGGGACATGGTTTTCACCTTGATATGTACACCTTGACGTGTGGTATAATTTCTGTTTCGCAGCATTTACTTCTGCTGACAAGTGGCTTCAAATAAATAAGACGTGAACTGATGTCTAGTTAGTCATCCAGTCGCATCCACACTAAACATGGTCTCCATAAAACACATTATACCTGCAAATAATGCAAAGGAGGAGTGGGGGACAACGGTGTTACATGGAATATCAATCAAAGGTGTGTGTGAACGTATATTTAGCTCACCCACGTGTGGGCAGGGAGTTTTCGTGTAGTAACGTCATAAAATCGGCAGCACGAAGTGCATGCATACGATGCGGAATGCATTGAAAACGATATTCCCTTGCACTCACGAAAATATATTTCAAACCTAAGTACGCAGAACTACACTGGCCGTGGGGCAGGCGTGCCACACCTGGCATTTGACCTGCCTGCCATCACCCTGTTTGGCATGCCAGTTTGCTATGCCTGTTTGGTATTTGGCGTGGCCATCACCCGTGTCAGTGACCTTTCACAGGCTCGTTGGACACCATGATATTTCAGTGTGCTTTTGCATGTGCCCAGACTGTTTCGCCTCATTTTGACGAGGGTCGTGTCCAGGACGTATTCTGACGTGTAACAGCTGGGGCACGGCAGCAATCGCCCCAAGCATTCAACGATTGGCCTTCCTCCCCAACCCGAGGTGGTCGAGCTTTTGAGCTGTTTCCTTCAAGTGGGCCTCGCAATTGCGCCGGCGTTGTCTTGCAGCTGATTGGACGAGCTGCTGAGTGTGACGTCACGGCAATAATGCGACGTGACACTAGGAACTCGTCTAAGAGCGAGATTTTGAGTGGGGGCGTGTCCATTGTCTGCCGTGGAGACATTGTCAACGCCCAGCTGACTTCGGCCCCCGCAGTAATGCTGAAGCCATGAAACAGCTTCAGTGACTGAGGGTGGGGAGACAGGGCAGTGACTGCCCCCGAAGCTGGTATGACTGAGGGTAGGGAGACAGGGCAGTGACTGCCCCCGCAGCTGGTATGACTGAGGGTGGGGAGACAGGGCAGTGACTGCCCCCGCAGCTGGTATGACTGAGGGTGGGGAGACAGGGCAGTGACTGCCCCCACAGCTGGTATGACTGAGGGTGGGCAGACAGGGCAGTGACTGCCCCCGCAGCTGGTATGACTGAGGGTGGGGAGACAGGAGTGACTGCCCCCGCAGCTGGTATGACTGAGGGTGGGGAGACAGGGCTGTGATTGCCCCCGCAGCTGGTATGACTGAGGGTGGGGAGACAGGGCAGTGACTGCCCCCGCAGCTGGTATGACTGAGGGTGGGGAGACAGGGCAGTGACTGCCCCCGCAGCTGGTATGACTGAGGGTGGGGAGACAGGGCAGTGACTGCCCCCGCAGCTGGTATGACTGAGGGTGGGGAGACAGGGCAGTGACTGCCCCCGCAGCTGGTATGACTGAGGGTGGGGAGACAGGGCAGTGACTGCCCCCGCAGCTGGTATGACTGAGGGTGGGGAGACAGGGCAGTGACTGCCCCCGCAGCTGGTATGACTGAGGGTGGGGAGACAGGGCAGTGACTGCCCCCGCAGCTGGCATGCCAGACGAGGCTCTGCGTCACACTAGGCTCTGCGTCACAGACGAGGCTCTGCGTCACACACCGCCGCACTACCAGCGCTGTGTAGCAATGCTTGCTGTTGCTGCAATGCTTCAGTGGCAGAAGGAAAAAACAAGCATGGCGGCCACCGGCGTCACTATGGCTGATACGTAAGTTCTTGGGACTGAAAGAGTAATGCATGTTGCCAGGGCCGGAACTTCATATGACTTCGGCGGGGACCGCGCACCCCGAAGCTGGTGGCGTGACCCTCGGAAAAAAATTTGACTTATAATATCGGGCCCATTTAATATCACCCCCACAACTTGTGATCTCCCATGGCCTCCATTTGCTTATTGGTCACAGACTCAATTCTGTGAAGTTTCATTCATGAGTGTTGCCTCGCTTGAGCTATGGGAAGTTAGAATATAAAGAGGCCTACGTTAGTATGATGTCCTGGGAATATTTTTAAGATGTGAAAGTGCGCTTTGTAGGTAGGTACCTATTAGGTGGACTGCAAGAAACATCACTATCTAGCAACACACTAGCTTTGCTCGGTGCGTACACAAATCTGGACGCACGTCGAAAGCACGCCCGCGACGTGCGGACAGACCGATCACGCCCGGACGTAGCCGTCCGAGACGTAGCCGTCCGAGACGTAGCCGTCCGGGCATGTCAAAGATCACGACTCGCATCGGAACCGGAAGCGGACGATCAGAACGAACGGCTAGCAAAGCGTCGAAAAACGAACATCAGTGGAATATGGTCTAAATGCACCATTTCTGTCTCGTACGTGTCACATTTGATTTATTTTTCTAGTTGATTTGTTCCAGGACTCGATTCCAGAGCAAATCGACCAGGAAAAGATTGTCCGCCCTCATGTCTCAGATTTTGAGCAATATCGGTGTATAGGGTTATCCTGTGCCCTGAATCTACCCGTTAAAATTGTATTTGGATCAGGTCAATGGTTCAGGAGTTAAAGCCTCGGGCATTTCAGGAAGGTCATGCTGCAATGTTATGTTCGGTAGCCGATAACGATGTCAAATATCATTTTAAATATAAATATCCAAACATTTTTTAACTCGAAAAAGTTCAAGAAACCCAATACTGGCAACATTTGTATGTGATAAATTATTAAAAAGTTACCCAATAGCCTCAGGTCACGTGGCCTCCGGTGACCTCGATGCCCCTGAAAATATATGTTTTAAAATTGACAGGATAGAAGGACTATATTTTGTTTGATATATAGCAAATAAATATAATGGCGTTTTTGCTACAAATGCTCGTTCGGAGAGCGTAAACATTACCATATAGCACATACCATAGCTCTTCAAGGATTGAACTTCTTCCTCGGTCAGGCTGAGCTGTCGGCGGAGCCCAAGCCGAGAAGGGGCCCCTGACCTGATGGACAGGATCCAAGCGTTTGAAAAGGGCCCTCCGGCTTGCCGGAAAAGGCTCTGGGTCGTCAAAGAGGGCCCCTGAAATGACAGAGGGGGCCCTAGTTGCCGGAGAGAATCTCGGGCCGTCAGAAAGGGCCCTTGGGCCAATGGATGGAGCCCAAGCCATGCAAGGGCCCCTGGTCTGATGGAGGGGGCCCAGGCTGTTGAAAGAAGGCCTCCGGCCTGACAGAGGAGGTCCTGGATCGCTAAGGAGGTCCCCTGCGCCGACGAAGAGGACCTCTAGCCGTTGGAGAACTCGGGCGGACGGGAAGAGTACAGAGCCGGTATGAAGGGCCCCTGGGCGATGAGGGTCGGAACCGCACGTGGGCTCCTTGTGTAGGGCGGCGAGGTCGGGGCGGGGTCGGTGTGGGGGAGGGGATGGATGGGGAGGGGTAGGTGGGGTGGGGGTAGGTAGGGGTGGTGGTTTGGTGGGGGGAGTGGTATTGAGGGGGGTGGGATATTCGGTATTGGTTACGGGTGTGGTTCGGTCTTAGTGGTCGGTCTGAGTGGTCGGTCTGAGTGGCCGGTCTGAATGTTGGCACTGTTGTTATGTTTCGTCTTGGTCTACTGCGGTGCGCCCTTGACTTCGGAGAGACCTTGAGAAAGTAGTTTCCGCACGGCCGCCGGCCGGCGGCCATGTTTTACTACGCTCACGGGCGCCGGGCGGCTCCCCCGGCCCGCGCCGATCCCGCTTCCGGCGTGCCGCCGGCCCCTAACCGGGGCGGCCCACAGCGAGCGGTGACCCGCGAGTCCTCGCTGTTGTAGATGCAGTCTGAGCGTGCCATACCATCTTGTCTTCGTCGTATTGTCATCTTGTCGGCGCCCCGTGACTCGTTATCCTAACACAAATTTATATTTAGCGAGGTCAAATCTCTCACCTCACCACTTCCATCCGTGAGTGAACCTGGCTTGGTCGTGGCGCCAGGGATAGAGGAACCGCATGATTGGAGAGACCTAGGAGGGGAGGGGGTGATCATAAGAGTAATGGACGGACATTGGAGTTGGAAATGCGCCCGTCACCGGCCCTCGTCCAGCTTCGGGGCCCTCTTAAGTGTTAAAGTCCCCGCTTGTTTCCCTCCATGTCATCCATCCGCATGCTCCCACGGGTCACCGGACTGGCAAATTGAGGGCCTAGGTAATTATCCTGGGTCAAATTTTGATAACGATGGGTTTCTGACAGCTGCATGCACACATCGGGCCCCAAACAGCCCCCACTGGTCCTTAAGTACCCTTAGCTAGGTCATGTACACTCACATGCATTCCCATTCATTCCGAACGTTCGCTCCATTAATGACACATGTAAATGTTTGGCCCGCGATTTCCCTTCCAGTGGTATGTGCGCATTCAGCGAGTCTTACTTCCTCAGACCGTTGCTTAGGGCTTTCTAGCCCAAAGTTAAATGTGAATTACCCGTGCTTAGGCCCACAACTGTGACCGGCTGACGCGACACTGTTGGTTGGGAATGATACTATTTACTTTACTGCCTTCAAGGCTCGATGACACTGGGCTGCGATATTCCGTTAGTTTCTGATGGTCTTATGCTGGGCTTGAGTAACAATGGCCGACATACCTACACTTAAATGAGTCAAATGCCTTGCCAGGACTTGCAATGCTCTAACTTGCAATCGGCGGGCACCCCCACAGGTGGTCCTGGGCCACAAATCGGTCGGGATGTCCCCCTATCGTCTTTCTAACCTATCCTGCCCGGGGTCATGGTCGGGAGACCTTCAAATCCCCTGCCTGTCCTATCCTTGGGGGCTTACGGAACGCCAAACTTCACCTCCCCTGTCTGTGCCGTAATCGAGAGGCCCAGGCCTACGGGAATAGCTGAGACGGGGAAGGAATACCAACTTGGCCGTTTTTGGCGGTTACCTAAACTGTGCGCACAGATTCATCCCGACCCAAAATTGGGTGCCGCTGCCTGCGAGCTTACCCAAGGATCCCGTCGGATCTGACCACCCTCGGGATGCCCTTCCGCGCTCTGGGATCACCAGGCCGGAGGGTTTTTGCGGCCTAGAATTTCTCAAGTGAACCAGCTGCCTTGTGAATATCCAGTCTGTCCGGCACGCTTTCCCAGGGGTTCAACCAACAGTGTTTCGTCATTTTTCCCGTCTTCTATCAGCCCTCCTCCGTCTCCTCCGAAGAGAAGAGGGCGGAGGCTCACGTTTGGGCCCATGGAAGTTATCGCCCGTGGAAGGGTGGCTTGCAGGCCGTCTCCTCGCTAATTGCGTAAGTCGTCTCACGTTTTTCCGTCACAGACGGTAGTCAGGTTCGTCCTGTCCTGTCTTGCCGGCTAGCTTTACATTAAGTAACGGACGAACCCGGAATTAATTCCCTGCTAAATCCCTCATTCGCACCTAGTACGTTTGGCCACTTAATGGTCAGTGGTTAATGGTTCGTTCCTCAACTACATCAACTTAAGTACTTTTGGACCTCCGAATGTTTACCAGGCCCGCGGCATTCAAGGGTAATACATGCGCTGATAAGTACAAAGCCTGAGGGCGAGTTTCCAGCGATTTCACGGTAACGTTATTTCCCATCGTGACTGCTTTGTGACATTTCCCCCTACAACAATTTACTTGTACGAGTTTGGTCTCCAGCATACCTCGGCGTGACATAAAACGCACACCACGGACCACAGGGTCCTCTATAATTAACTTGAGTCTCAAGTCCATTCATTTCTTTCTAAATGTTATCCCCGGTTCCATATGTAATCAGCTTCCTGGGTTCAGTTGTTCGGTACTATTACCCGCACCATTTAAAGCAGGTGGAAGTCTCGTAGACACGTGGTGCGATGGTTTAGTGACCCAGTGCCCGGAAAGAATTTGCCGCAGCACTTCCAAGGTCAAGAACCCTCGACTCGACGCCTTCGGCCGGGCGACAAGTTGATTTGGGGAGCAGGTGTTTGGCGTGTGAGTGGAGAGCGAGGTAGAGAGAGCGAGAGAGAGTGAGAGAGAGAGAGAGAGAGAGAGAGAGAGAGAGAGAGAGAGAGAGAGAGAGAGAGAGAGAGAGAGAGAGAGAGAGAGAGAGAGAGAGAGAGAGAGAGAGAGAGAGAGAGAGAGAGAGAGAGAGAGAGAGAGAGAGAGAGAGAGAGAGAGAGAGAGAGAGAGAGAGAGAGAGAGAGAGAGAAAGAAAGAGAGAGAGAGAGAGAGAGAGGGAGAGAGAGAGAGAAAAGGAGAGAGAGAGAATTCTTCTATGCTGGGACGACCCAGTCCTCTTCCTCCTCCACAGTGACGCTCGATTAGTGCCTGATACGTTTCTGGACGAAAGCCCTTCTCCTTGTTTCCTGACCCAGGAAAAATCGGCTCAAGTCGTGTAGTGTGCCCCCTCCCCCCAATCATTTAGCTGCCCTTGACCCGGGTTTATTCTTCGCTCCCATGAGACAAAGCGGGTCGCCGCCTGTAATGGAACCCGTGATACTTTTCTGCGTGAAGGAAGAATGATAACCTGACCACTGTAATTCGCTTTTTCCACGCCCGTTTAAAGCTTACCCTGATGTGAATAATTGCCTGCACTGTCACGTTGCGCTGGTCTCTACGTCGGAAGTTCCCGGAAGTTTAGTGAGCATGGGAGGATGAATGTTCGTGACTCAAAGCTGAGTGAGTATGGAAGGGCTGCACGTCATTTAACGCCTGGTTGCTATTTCATTCTTGATAAATGCTTGGCCTGTGTAACATCCGATATTTCAGTTTCGGTGTGGACATTTTCTCAGTGGCAACGGTTTAGTGTAATCTAAAACGAAATTGTGCGTCTGAGTTATTCCACATTTTTCTACCGTTTACGTTTGCCAACTAGGAAACACGAGCGTAAAGAACACTGTGCTGCTTACACACCCGTATTTATTCTAAGTTACTTCACATGTAGCATGAACGAATCTTGTGCGGTTACTCTTGTACATTCAGTCAAGGGTGACATCAAGACCCTCATAAACCCGCCGGAACCAAACCCATTGTCTGGTGGAATATGATGCAAATTACAATGTCTTTGCAGGTAAACGTACTGGAATGGCAGATCTCTGATAAACAAATGTCCATGTCATGCGATACTCCCGTTCACTACTGACTATTCGGGTTAACGATACAAGTCTGCTTACCCCACCAGGGTTAATGAACCCTTGACCCGACGGCACCGGCCAAGCTGCCTGTTGGAAGGGAAACAGGTGTTGACGTTTGATTCTGGGGCGAGCGAGAGAGAGGGGGAGAGAGAGAGAGAGAGAGAGAGAGAGAGAGAGAGAGAGAGAGAGAGAGAGAGAGAGAGAGAGAGAGAGAGAGAGAGAGAGAGAGAGAGAGAGAGAGAGAGAGAGAGAGAGAGAGAGAGAGAGAGAGAGAGAGAGAGAGAGAGAGAGAGAGAGAGAGAGAGAGAGAGAGATAAAGAGAGAGAGAGAGAGAGAAAAAGAGAGAGAAAGAGAGAGAGAGAGAGAAAAAGAGAGAGAAAGAGAGAAAGACGGAGAACAAAAGGGGCAGAGCGACAGTGGGGAAAGAGGTATTCCCACCTTGTCTGTTTGCACATCTTATCCGCTGAGTAACGTGGGGTCCCAGCGGATCTACGTTACTTTCATTCTCCCATGGAAAGAAGGGGGTGTATTTGACTGTAGTGAGCCAGAAGAAATGCCCTCTTCACTAACGTCTTCCCGGAACCAGTGGTTCCTCAGTCACTTAAACTCTTATCAGTTATGTGTGTGCGTGGTTATGTATTATGTTCCTTCCATTCAGAGTATAAGCATTCATGTATAGTAAAACATTCGTGTATCATCCACACCAACCTTAAACACCATGCATGTCTAAACGATATCACATTCAGGTATCCCCCTACCAACCCTGAAAACTATGCTCCATAAGAACCTTATTTGCCACAATTCGCTCCTCCATTTTTACCCTTCCCGGGGCAGACGGCTACCCATATCCCACCGCTGGCTGGGGCCATCACATATGCAAAACGACCGGTGACGGACGGGTCACATTTTTGGGCATGATGGTTCACGGGATACATTGCCACTCCTTGCTCCAGTTCACTCACATGCCGCGCTGTCAGCTTCGTTCTCGCTGTCTGGCAGGGGTGACCGTGTCGATCGAACGCGAGAGAAGTTCACCGTTTCCCCACAATCACTCCACTCAGCTCGCGAGCGACTCCCGAACGATTCCGTTGGATGTGCGAGTTTCTCGGCGATTCCGTCGAATGCTCCTCCTCCGTCGCAGCCGTGGGTGGTCCGCCTCCGGCGGCTGCCTCGGGTGGTGTGTCCCCGACGACTGCCTTGGGTGATGTGTCTCGGCTTCCCCCGGGGTGGCGCTTATAAATGGCCCGCCCCTGTTATCAGACAACGCACGTCAGGTTCTTTGTGCCCCGTGTCCTGGCTGGTGGCTGATGGTGCCGGCTGGTGACGCTGGTGACTGGTGACTGGTGACTGGTGACTGCCGGCCGCTGATTGGCGGTTGGCGGTTTCCGGCTGTCCAGAGCGGCTGCTGCTTCCAGGTTACTGGATCAGGCTGATACCCCGTAGCTAGGCGGAAGTCATTGTTTGCTGTTGTGCACCGGCACGAAGTGACTGCATGTTGACCCGAGGGCGTTTCGGCGACGAGTAGGCTTCGTGTTTGCGCTGGCTTTTCACAAATTTCTCCGCACCTGCCACGGGTTTCCGGTCGCGGCGGCTGGATTTCTCGTGTAGTCGGGCCGCATGGAAACCGCATGAAACTCGGTATAAAAAATGTAAGCCGTCTTACACTTGCATGATAGAGGAGACCCAAGCTTTTGAAGAGGAGACTCCTTCCGGACGGATAACGTCCTCAGCTGTGAGAGGGGGTTCCCTGAGCCGACGGGTGGGGGGGGGGGGGGCGGACGTGCAGAGCCACTAGATTGGCTTTGGCTCACGCTAATGGACAGGAGCTGAAAGCTGACAGTGGGCCTCAGGCCGATAGAGAGGCCTCCGAGCTTCGGAGACGATATTTTAAGGATATGATCTTTGTCGCTTGCTAAAGTAAGGCAAACAACAATTATTCAGTAGGAAAAGCAATTTTATCTCGAGAGGTCAAGAAAGGTCATTCGGGTCAAAAACGGGGTACCGCATAAAGGCAAAGTATTTCACTTAGCCGAATGATTACAACGCCTAGATGTCCGCTGCCCATCAAAGATGCAGCACATCGAACTACGTCACCTTCATCGTCACAGTTTGACCTCAGGTCACCAAAGTTGGTTTCACTCATGCACTATATCTATTTACGGGGTACCGAATAAAGTCATGGTGACACATTGGATATATTTCATGTTTACAGGAAATAGTCTACATAGCACGTACATATGTAGAGCACATCGAACAAATGACCCGTCATGGTCACAGATTCATCCCCGTTCGCAAAAGAAATGCATAAAAATAGAAATTATCCTTAGGTACCTGATAATTTCGCAATGTTTTACTTGGCACCGTGAATTGACACACAGACATTGGCTATGATTCATGGATGCAGCATATTCAAGCGTCTGATAAGCAATCTGAAAGTGTGGTCTATGCTCACAAAATATAGCTTTAACTTGCGCTATTGCCATGTACGGGGTACCGAACAATAGCTTCCAAAATATATTAATTTGATGGACATTAGCGCCGAATAATCTCACATCGGGTTGGAAAGCAGCACATTCAAGCATGTCACCTTCAAGGTCAACGTTTGATCTCGGGTCAAGGTAAACACTAACATTACGCTTTATGAGAAATTACGGAGTACCGAATAACAGCTTCCTGAATACATTTATCCGATGGATATTACCGTGGAATAATTTCCTATCGAACAAGGAAGCAGCACATCCGAGCATGTGACCTTCAAGATCAACGTTTGACTTCAGGTCAGGACTGATGAAATTCAAAAAATTAAAGTGGTCCACTGTGGTACCGTATGTGGGCCAAACGAAGCACTGAATGTAGACTATTTTAACACTGATACATGCACTGTCAATACAAGAAACAGCACGCTGCGTGGCCTGACCTCTATCGGTGACACATTTCATCACTGCATCACTTCATCACTTCACACTTCATCATTTCCCATAGGACGTAATGTTAAGGTATTCGTTGACCTGAGGTCAGATGGTGACCTTGTGTGACCAGGTGATTTGGTGTGCTGCATGATGTGAAATGTGTCACCGATAGAGGTCGGATCACGCAGTGTGCTATTTCTTGTATCGCTTGTGATTGTGTCAGTGTTAAGATAGTCTACATTTAGTGCTTCGTTTGGCCACCATACGGTACCCCATTGGACCACTTTAATCTTATGAATTTCATCAAACCTGGCCTGATGTCAAACGCTGGCCTTGAAGGTCACATGCTCGGATGTGCTGCTTCCTTGCTCGGTGTGAGATTATTCGGCGCTAATATCCATCCGATGAATGTATTTAGGAAGATATTATTCGGTATCCCGTACATGGCAATAGTACAAGGTCAAAGCAATATTTTGTGGACATAGGTCAAACTTTGAGATTGTACATCAGACGGTTAAATATGCTGCATCCGTGAGCCATATCCAATGTCTGTGTGTTAATTCATGGTGACAAGTAAAATATTGCGGAAATTATCAGGTACCCAAGCATAATTTCCATTGTTGAACATTTCTGCGAACGGTGATGAATCGGTGACCGTGACGGGTCATTTTGTTCGATGTGCTCTATGTACGTGCTATGTAGACTTTTATCTGCAAAAAATCAGGTGTATCCAATGTGTCACCATGACTTTATTCGGTATCCCGTAAATAGACATAGTGCATGAGTGTAATAGATTCCCGTAAATATACATCCACTTTGGTGACCTGAGGTCAAACTGTGACATTGAAGGTCGCGTAATTTTATGTGCTGTATTTTGTTATGGACAGCGGATATCTAGGCGTTGGAATCATTCGGCTAAGTTAAATATTTTGACTTTTATGTGGTACACAGTTTTTGACCAGAATGACCTTCTTTTGCCTCTGGACATCAAATTGCTTGTCCTTCTGAATAATTGTTGTTTGCCTTACTTTGGCAAGTGATAAAGATCATATCCTGAAAATATGAGCAAAATCGGAGAGTATGCGAATAGGATGCTGAATGCGAATGCGAATGTGTTGCTAATATCATGGACATTAGAGATGGTTGTGAGGAATACTGAGAGCCAGTTTCAGAGCTAGAATTTCATTGCAAGCCCGAAAGATTATCGAGGACTAGGGAGGTCCCCTGAGAACTAGAGCGGACCGGACTGTGATGCTCCTGAGGCTAGGGAGGAACACTGAGGGATGAACAGAATCGCCGAAGAGCTAAGGAGAGTTTCGAGACCTGGCGATATTTGCGAGAGATTGTGAGGCCTGTCTCAGAGCAGCAGAATTCCGATGAAAGTTACACAAGTTTGCCGAGGACTGGGAATGGCCCATGCAAGATGGAGAGGGCTCGTGACAGATGAATAGATCCTCTGAGAGCCGGAAAGGACTGGACTGGGGTGTTCCTGAGCTTTGGGATGGACACCTCAGGGGTCGGGGCCCTCTTAGAGCTAAGAGAGTCCCTGGGAGAGCCCCTGGGAGAGCCCATCGCCACGTGCCTCGTGGCGATGGGCACGAGGAATGCTGAGGGCCCGCCTCAGAGATACGATATCTTTGAGATCCATAAATGCTGCCAAGGACTGGGAAGGTCACCCACCGCCATCTAAGCGGCGGCACCACCTCACGGTCACCCCAACGGCCACAACCGTTCTGGCGGTGACGACCGCCCAAGCGGCCACAGCTGTTCCAGTGGCCTGACCATAGCTGCGCTACGGACGCTTCAGCGATGGTGAAACAAACAGCCCAGCGATAGCTGTGATGACGGCCGCTAAGGCGGTACCAGTTGCTTCACGTTGGACCCGGGTGACACTGGTTAAGCAAAAAGAAAGAATAATAATTTGCAGGATGCTGTGTGTTCGACATAGCTGGTCAGGCATGTTGCTAGTCGTTCCCTTGTCCCCAAATCTTGTAAATCTATTTGTATCCACTAGTATTCGCTCCTATTTTGAGAAAGTATGACAGTGTTAAAAAGGTGCAACAATATGGGCCCCAGTAGAGGACACGGGGGCTCACCCCCTTATCAACGAAAATATACCGGATCAAATAAGAACTATTAAGATTTTCACCACGCAAAACCCGCACCCATTCTGGCTACGGCACTGGGCTCCATCCTTATCATGAACGCCCTCTTGATTAAACTATGTCTGTACGTAGCGGTAGCAGAAGAAGTATTTGTATCCATGGGGATGAGCACTCGTGCTTTTGCTCTAGCTAATAAAATGCATGTTTTCATTTCAGATGTGTTTTCATTTCAGATCCCTTTGTTTTTCGTAGTAGGCTTTCTTTTCTAGGTTGTTGTCGGCGCTAAGTGGATTGTTGTTCTTTCTGGTCTTTACCGGACTGTTGAGCCTTGATTGCAGGTCTCGCATTAGCCACGCCAGCGCCTAGTACCGTATTGTGCTACGTAATTACCCATCATTGACAATTTTGCATATATATATATATATATATATATATATATATATATATATATATTGGAGCCCTAAATATATACATAGGTACGGAGCCCTCTTCAGATGTTCGTCCCCCCCTCCCCCCTGGACCAAATCGAGGCTACACCACTGGCTTGATATCGTTCGTGAAATTTATGAATATTATACAGCTTTGTGCATTACTACTTTTTAAAACCGTCCATCATCCGCACAATACCAGAAAGCACGTCGGTGCATGTCATCATATTATATCTCGGTTGTGCGCAGAATGTCGGCCGAGTTGTTAGTTGAATCATTGAAAAGCTTCAAATATGGAAAAGCTTAAATGCTCCAAATGCTCCAAATGCTCCAAATGCTCCAAATGCTCCAAATGCTTAAATACAAATGCTCCAAAGGAGCATTTGTAGCAAAACGCTCTTGTTTGTATTTGCTAAAAGCAAGTCAAAAGATGGTACTTGCATCCTTTTAATTCTTTTAAAAATATTTTAACTGGCATCGAGGTCACCGGAGGTCACATGACCTGAGGTCATGGGATAACTTTGTAATTATTCATCATGACACTGGGGGCAAGTCCCCCCCCCCCCCCCCACCCCCTGAGAAGGTGGCGCCACTCCGGGAGGGCCCGAGTGCACCCCTGTGATCGCAAGCCACCTGGGCGTCCCCACGGCAACCGCCTCTCCAACGGAAATGGCTACTGTACCAGCGCATGGCTGACGGCTCCCAACTGAGACTATCGGCACGTGCCGTCCAGCTGGTGGGTGCGTGAGGTGGAGCAGTTTGGGGAATATTTCTGGCATCTCTCAGCTGGTGGATGCGTGTGGTGGAGCAGTTAGGGGAATATGTCTGGCATCTCTCAGTTTGTGGATGCGTGAGGTGGAACAGTTTGGGGAATACTTCTGGCTTCTCTCAACTGGTGCGTTCCACGACAGATCGACCAATGCACTTCACCTGATAAATTTTGATTGAGACCAAAATTTGCTTTGGTTCTGCATACGGCTGTACAAATTTCAGCCCGGTTCGGCCAACGGTTTTTGTGCTATAGCCTCCGGTATTATTTTGAGGTCAAATAACATGGGTTGGTTTGGCGAGCAATAAGATGCTGAAATGGTGGGAATTTATATCTATTTCAGAAGAAAAATTATCGACAGAAACATTCCCGAAATGAAATATCAGTATTTCCTACATTTGACCTCGTGACCTCGTGACTTCCCGTCACTCCTAGCCCATCAAAATTGACAAATTTGACGGTGGAAATAGAAGTGGGCATGATTTCGCTGACCAAACAAAAAAAGTTGTTAACGTGTTCTCCTCATAAATATTCGATATGGCCGTCCGCTCTTCATGACTTTTTCCGATTTTGCGTTTTCCGGGTAGGAAGGATTTCGTGTCAACTGGCTTCCATTAGAAAGATACATGATGTAGAACAATGACAAACAGACATTTGATTGGAAAACGTTTTTCTAAGAAAAGACATTCATACCTTTTTAATGTAGATCTTATAGCTTTCCTTTAAAAACCACCACGAATTTCAAGGTCACAATTACCGATAGATCACACATGGGTTAATTACGCGAAGCGACGCAATTGTACTTCGGAACAGCTGATATGTATTGAATAACATCAAACATGGAAACAACGCAACCCGAACGTATTAAATCAGGTTCTGTTACCTACATATTGCATCTGGCGCGGTAGGTAGGTATGTACCTATAACAAACATGAGGATTACTTTTGTCAGCGATCAAGTGTTAGATAGGCTTATCATTTTGTGCTGAAGAAAAAGCATTGCGTCTCTATGGACGACTGATGACTATTTGTTAAAGGCAAATAAAAGCCGAGGTGTTTGTCTCGCGTATGTCTTCCCTCCCACCCCATCCGTACTTCGTCCATACATCCGTACTTCCCATCTGTACATAGTTAAACACTCTCCCGCCTGGTGGCGGTTCCGAGGGAGATAGAGGCGCTGGCGTTGATGCCGGTGGACAACAGAAGGGTTGACATCGAGAAGGAAACAATAACAGGCTTGGCAGAGCCGGAGCAGTATACGAATCCGTTTTCGAAAACGCCTGGTGGAAATAGGACGTGGTGAATTTTTTTCCGACGTACTTAAACGCTGCAAGCAATTGTGTAGTCACCGTGTCGATTCTTATCATCACCATACAAAGCGAATAACAAAAAATGACAACAAAAACTTGTTTTTGTTGTCATTCAAAGTCAAAGCGAAAAACAAAAACAAAAACTTGTTTTTTTTAATATCTCCGAGTAAAAACAACAACTTTGTTTTCACAATCAGCGTCAGAAACGAAAAGAATGAAAGGGATACACCGCAGGGAAACTTGATGCAAACAAAATTCAGAACTCTGGCAGGCTTAGAAGAACAAAACATGCCAAAATAGACAAATATGTAACATTCATTTTGCGGAAATGTTTGAACTCAACATTGACTTTCTATCAAATAAAATATGTTTTGTTAGCTGCTGGCTATTTGTACCTCTTGAGAGTCCCTGAAATATGCCATATTCAAATCTCTACAAATTTTTGAATGTTCATGCAATTTCCAAACTAACTCGTTAAAAAAAACTTATACATTATTCTTTTATATCCTAGACCAAGGCGATGCACCAGAACGAGTTCTTTCAGATGCGATGCCGTCTTAAGATCATCTGTCAATTGATATTTACTATCGCAAAAAGCTATTTCCGGAAATCCAAGCTGTTTGCCCCGCTTTTATTAACAGATTTGATGCCCTACTAGGCGTTGCAGCCATCAGAAGTCACAGAAAATAGCCTGAAAACGTCCCATTTCACCATCGCGCAAAAACACGCAATACACTTCTCTTTTTTTGGGGGGGGGGAGAATTTCCCAGAATATTTGGACAATTCATAAGGTGTACACGACCCCAGATTCCATGTTCACTCACACAATTCTGTTTCGGCGAACTTCGAAATCGACACCGTTTGTAACGATTTGGTTATCAAACCTAAATCGACGCCGTTTGATCTGCTTTCATTTTCCTAACATATGCACCATTGTGCAGCATAGTGTCCCATGCGGAATGTCCACATGCGCAGTGTCCCAAGAACGTGAATAATGAAGTCACATGAAGGTTGTGAAAATGATGTTTCCGGGCATAGCCTACGTGCACTGCGACAGCAAAGAGTGACTTGCAATATGTGTTCGACTGTACGTCCATATAAGTGATGCTCTGCAGGTGGAAATAAAGCATAATTGTACTTCTTGGTGTGCTGTTAGCATGGTCGAATATGGTCACTGCATCGTTGTCATGTTTGATGGCATTCAGTACGTGTTGTAGGTAACCACAAAAGGTTCTGAAGTAAAATGAACTACACGGAAATAAGCTATGAAACTATGGTGATTATAAATTGTTCAACCCTTGTTAAGGAAATACAAGAGCTGCATTGGAGAGCTACAAATGTGTAAGTTGGACAAGCAAGTTCTCATCATCTGATGTTTATTTCGGTGTTCTATCCCATCGTTTTTCGATTGTGCACTGCTTAGTGCAGTGCAGTAATGTGCAATAATGTGCAATATGCAGGGAGTGCCCAACCGTGAACAATGGAACCACAGGAAGCTTGTGAAATTGTTCATGTTTTCCGGGACACGCTATGTATACCGTGACAAAAACGCCTGTGTTTGCATTACGATAGGGATTCGACTGTACGTCCATGCAAATGATGCCTACAGGTAGAATGAAGGCATAATTGTACTTCTTGTTGTGAGGCCAGCATGATCAGGTGTTTCCATTACCAGACCACCAGATGTTCCGAAGTGAAATTACGTCGTCACACGTAGATAAGCCTTTGGATGACCTATCGGTAATACCTTCTGACCGGGGGTGGCAGTCCGCTGTGTCCAAGGTGTCATGCTGCACTGTCAGTGCGGCACGTACTGATTGCCTGTAGCGGACTTATCCATGAGCGAAGACGTCACTTTGGACGTACCTCTCTCTCCCTTAGGGAAGTATTAGGGGACGAGTTATCAATTGTTCAATCGGGACGGTTTTTCCGCTTCCTATAAGAAGTCAAGTTTTCTGTGATTTATGCCCCTCATTAACTCGCTTTTACACCTGACAAAACGACGATCGTAGCACGGTATGATGTCACACGTACATCGACCCTTTCACATGCAGTTGTACCGTCGGCTGACCTTCGTGCATATGCCATTGTTTGGCTGACGATGATATGGGAGCTGCATGATGGACGCAATCGATGTGCCCAAAAACCGCAATACCCAACCTGTCGGTAATGAAAGGCCTTGAACTTTGTGAAATTTATTAAAGCAAACTATATGACTTACATCAATACGTTTTTAATATTTTTTGTTAGCAAACGTATCCCTTTTTTATATCATCCCTTTTTAGTCCATTGTTCGATCCCCGTGGTTTTATTTTAATGGGAGGCAACTTACTCGAAATCCGTCCGTTCCTAAAATCGGAAAATCATACAAACCATTGAGAACGGACGCCTATATGGGATATTTAAAAGCGAAACGCATTATTTCATTTTTTATATGGCAGCCAAATCATGCTCGTTTGTATTGTTGCCATCAAATTTATCAATTTAAATGGGCTGGTGGTCACAGAAGATCACGAGGGCACGAGGTCGAACGTAAGAAATGTTTATATTTGATCACGGATGCGTTTTCTTGAATCATTTTATTCTCAAAGATGCATAATATGTCACACTTACTCTACATTATCGATGAGATATTCATCGCCAGATACCCTTGTCTGACTTCAAAATACTGCCGGAGGCTATAACTCCGAAACCGTTAGTAGGATCGGACTAAAACTTGTTCAGGCGTCTTCAGAGCACAAGACTACCCTGTACACCAATTTTGGTCCAAATACAAATATAGTGTGTGTAAAATTTGCAACTTTCCGATGTAGCGTTGGTAGATTCGAGCCACTTCATGCGATAGACGGCATCTTGGCCATCTATCGTATGTAAATGCTCAGCACAGCTGTAGTTTTAACTTGTGATGGATGGCACTGCTGAGTCACATAAATAACGTAAATATAGGCTCGCCCCACACATATTGCATCACTCAGCGACCTAGCCATTGACCAACGGTGCAACTGACCCTGGGTTCTATAATTGCACATTCAACGAACCTCCACTGCTTGACTTCCACCTACATACACATAAGCGCTGGACCAAACACCGCTAAGCGACATTGTCGTGCACACGAACATAGCGTGACCACTACCAACCGGGCATTCTTTCGTCGCTGCTATAAGAACGGGCTTGTATTCGTGCCAACCGCCAATCGGACACACTTTCGTCGCTGCCATAAGGACGGAGTTACACTCGTGCCCACCGCCAACCGGACACTCTTTCGTCGCTGCCATAAGGACGGAGTGACACTCGCCTGCTCGTGGGCGACCAGGGCACCATCCTCGGCAATGGCCATCGCATGGTCGCTCGGATAGCACGTGTGTCCAGTACAGCCGCCAGAGCAGGAGACATCGCATTACCGGCGATGCAGCCTGCTGCACTGGAAGCACAGCCACATCTCTGGGCACGTGGTCATCGATAGTATGTACTGCGCGCGGCGATGTAGCTGATTTAGTAGTGTTGCGGAGTGATTGCGGGTGCGGAAATGTGCCGATGTAGCTGATTTAGTAGTGTTGCAGAGTGACTGGGGATGCGGAAATGTGCCGATGTAGCTGATTTAGTAGTGTTGCGGAGTGACTGGGGGTGCGAAAATGTGCCGATGCAAGGTCGTGATCTGACTCTAACCTGCTCCAGCTCCGGCACCTTGATAGAATGAACCTCAAATTTTGACACAATCCACATTTATCAAATGTCCAAATTTGAAGGCGATGTCTTGAACGGTTTAGGAGCTATCTTAGAAAATATCACGTGCCAAATTTCCCCCTCCCCTCCCCTCCCGCACTGCGAGGGTTCAGTCAAGTGCATCTTGTGTATGTCACTGGGACTAATGAACGGTCGACTGTTCCGCCTGTCGCTCGCTCTGGGTGTCTTAACAATACAATTGGTACCATGCAACCCTCCGCCAAAATATGGTGGAACTTTCAAATTCCCCAATCAATTGAGCTATAGCACTCATTCCAGAATTTGCGACATGTTGTTCGGTATTTTTTAGCGAAGCATAAAGCTTAGATAACACAGAAATGAGTGCTGCGTCACTTTCGATCATCGTTCATAAAGCATTCCTGGGCACCTTTGCTGCATCCTATCCTTCGAGGAACTAGAAAAGGTTGCCCTAGTTGCATACATTCATTTGACGGTACGCGACCGATTCCTGATACTACAGCTGAACATGAAAGCTGATATCAAATCCTTACGTTGGTCAATGTAACATGATGGGCACACAACCCGAAATGACATAAAATTGTGATACAATGGAACCATGGATGACGTTATCTATTTGGAAACCATCCCTCCCCCATGTTCAATCGAGCCCTTGCAACCAGCATAATGCGCCAATGGCGGTACTGTATGAGCGAGGGTCAGTGCCAACAGCACAATGCAGACCACTCTCCGCGCAGATCAGTATTAGACACATTGGCTTCACTGTTTATACAGCCACGCATCTTCAAGTATGTATGAAAAGGTGAAATATTCCGGATGGGATATATTCTCCACCTTGCATTGCTAAGGGCAGAAGTAATAAGCGCCGTTCCTCCCCGAGACTGAAACCAAGTACCTGGGTTCCTTGGGATTGCAACCAAGTACTTCCGTCGCCCGGGAAGGATGACAAGTGCCGGCTGCGGTGTGAAGTGTATGGTGTGACAAGTGCCGGCTGCGGTGTGAAGTGTATGATGGTGCCGGCTGCGGTGTGAAGTGTATGATGACAAGTGCCAGCTGCGGTGTGAAGTGTATGATGTGACAAGTGCCGGCTGCAGTGTGAAGTGTATGATGTGACAAGTGCCGGCTGCTGTAGTGTACGTGTGACAAGTGCCAGCTGCGGGTGTGAAGTGTATGATGTGACAAGTGCCGGCTGCGGTGTGAAGTGTATGATGTGACAAGTGCCGGCTGCGGTGTGAAGTGTACGGTGTGACAAGTGCCAGCTGCGGGTGTGAAGTGTATGATGTGACAAGTGCCGGCTGCGGTGTGAAGTGTATGATTGATAAGTGCCAGCTGCGGTGTGAAGTGTACGATGTGACAAGTGCCGGCTGCGGTGTGAAGTGTATGGTGTGACAAGTGCCGGCTGCGGTGTGAAGTGTATGATGTGACAAGTGCCGGCTGCGGTGTGAAGTGTATGGTGTGACAAGTGCCGGCTGCGGTGTGAAGTGTATGGTGTGACAAGTGCCGGCTGCGGTGTGAAGTGTATGGTGTGACAAGTGCCGGCTGCGGCGTGAAGTGTATGGTAAGCTTTGAACAAAGATTGAAAGTACTTCAGGAGAAATAGTGTGATGAAAGTAGGTAAACTTAAACATAAAAACACCAGATCTGGTTCTGAGTGCGAACGTTAGAACATGAAATGCTGTGCCAGAATGTGAAACGTTGTTGAAATTTTCCCGCGGCCGGGAGTGCCGCCCCAAACTTCTTTCTTTGAACAAATATTAAGAGCACTTCATGAAAAAGGCAACTGTTACTATTAGAGGACTTAATGTGCAACGATGTACATTATAGTCTTGAATAAATATTATTTCGTATGTGCAACAGAGAAAAATGATGTACAAGAAAATTTGTCCAGTTCGAATACCAGTTTGTCCTGGGCACCTCATCTGAGGTCAACTTTGTCTTTTTACATCTTTGCATGATCATTTGTCTATACAAGCATCTTTGACTTTGACAATATTTTCCACAGTTAGCTTATTATAAATGTTTCAGCATACATCTCAAACCTCATTAAGGTGATTTGATTTTGATGTGGCTTAGCTCGGCGACATTAATAGCACGCAACTGGATCTGTGAAGCCAAGGTGTTTCCAACAATTATAGGAAGGTGATGCATGTTTCAGAGCGATATCTTAAATGACTGAGAAGTTGTCTTCCTGTGGGGGAGTGGTCAAATTGATCCCGGACTGCGAGAGCTAAACAACGATAACAACAACAAAAAAGCTACTCTCCTTTTGCTTCTCCGTAATTGATATCATCTGCCCTGAAGGTCATGGGATATGATATCATATCCCTGATCATATCCCATACAGGGATATGATCAGGGGCGACAGAACGTACCGCAGAAAAGGGCACTGTACTCGGACATCGACTTTTTTCGGTAGTGTTGGAGCTGGCGTCGGTAGTGTTGGAGCTGGCATCGGTAGTGTTGTAGCTGGCGTCGGTAGTGTTGGAGCTGGCGTTGGCGGCAATCTGTTGCCACTCAGGCGAATCATTGTTTTCCACGCGTGACCAGCTGGGCACGCGGTGCTGCCCGCGTGACAAATTGACGTTGCGGATTTTGGATCGGAAGCGAGGTCTTGGGTTGATTTTGTCGTGCAAGGCCACAGAGGTACCATGACATTTCGTCGTGCAAGGCTACAGAGGTACCATGACATTTTGTCGTGCAAGGCTACAGAGGTACCATGACATTTTGTCGTGCAAGGCCACAGAGGTACCATGACATTTCGTCGTGCAAGGCTACAGAGGTACCATGACATTTTGTCGTGCAAGGCTACAGAGGTACCATGACATTTTGTCGTGCAAGGCTACAGAGGTACCATGACATTTTGTCGTGCAAGGCTACAGAGGTACCATGACATTTCGTCGTGCAAGGCTACAGAGGTACCATGACATTTTGTCGTGCAAGGCTACAGAGGTACCATGACATTTCGTCGTGCAAGGCTACAGAGGTACCATGACATTTCCGAAAGTTGATATAAGTGTTTCCGCTTATAAGAAGACTACATTTTAGCTGCTTGTAACCTTCGTCTATGCGACCAAATTTTCCACCAGATTATTCATGAGCGGCAAATCTCAAAATTTGTTTACCTCCGACTGTATTTTTGGGAGTCAGGCAAGTGTGTGTGGCTTCTGATAAGCATCTGCTTATGCAATATCAATGATCAGTGCACAGGGCTGGGAAAAACAAATCACTTCATGCTAGCGGTCAGGCTAGAAGTGACCAAGCGGTCAGGCTAGAAGTGACCAAGCGGTCAGGCTAGAAGTGACCAAGCGGTCAGGCTAGAAGTGACCAAGCGGTCAGGCTAGAAGTGACCAAGCGGTCAGGCTGGAAGTGACCAAGCGGTCAGGCTGGAAGTGACCAAGCGGTCAGGCTGGAAGTGACCAAGCGGTCAGGCTAGAAGTGACCAAGCGGTCAGGCTAGAAGTGACCAAGCGGTCAGGCTAGAAGTGACCAAGCGGTCAGGCTGGAAGTGACCAAGCGGTCAGGCTAGAAGTGACCAAGCGGCTCACCCATGCACGTCACTTTATGAAGCTGTTGGGGGGGGGACAAATAACCATTTTGGTGACCAAAGCTGCCCCGAAAACCATTCGCATCTAGTGAACGCCCATTCTACCATTGATTTATCCACATTTGCCATTCATAATGATCCATCCGTACCCACCATATTAACCATTTATAGGCCCAATGTTTTATAAGCTTCGACAAGATTGGAGGAGCAAATCGATGACTGGTGAGCCAAATCAATGATTGAGGGGCCCAGTGCCCCCTCAGCATATCCAAAGTTACACACCTGGCGTCACCACGACCGCAGATAAACAAGCTAATGCGAGAGCAGGGTTTAAGTACTGGCGACGCATCTGCCAGCTTGGGATGGTAGAATGGAAATAACCTCATTTGGGCAATTCCCACGCACCTACTGCCCTGCTGTTGTTTTAATTATCAGAATGATGGCTGCCTCTGCTGACTACAGAATAAATGTTATCCTTGGTGTTATTACTAACCCTCGCAAGACCCGAGAGGGAGTGTTGCAACTTTGCTCCCAGGGACATTTGCAGTATGAATGAAAAACGGCTTGTGTGAACGCGCTGCGGTTTTTTGTAGCTTATGGGACGCTGCGCGCAGGGTTCGTAGCCAGGATTTTCGTCAGGGGGCCCGGCCACAAACAAAAATGTTATGGAGACTACGCGCGCCAAAAATGTATGGTATGTCGTGGTGAAAATCCCAAAATTTCGGTGGTCTTGTAAAATTGTTTGGGTAAGATGGCTGGGGACGTTCCCCTCTGGATACAACTCTGATTACGCGTCTTTTGACGCGCCGTTTTGTTTTAGCTGTTGTAGTGTTCTGGTTGTAGTGGTTTTTAAGGAACTTCGCAAGTTTACACCGAGCACTTTGGCCCCGCGTGCGTGGTGCCGGAGTTAAAATCTCGTTTTTCACCCCGCATATTACAGCAATGGCTGGATAAAATGCAATGAAACTCTGCTCAGACCTGTCGACATTCGTTGCAAACCTTTTGGTATGAATATTGTTACCAGGTTAGGTCAGGTCACAGATCTGAGATGATTGTGCGTGAGCATGTTCCGGCGGATTTCCGCAGATTTCGTACTTTTTCAAGTTCTGACCCAAATGGATGGCGAACTAATACCCATCCGTGACGGTCGGGCGCCTATCCCGCCAGTACAGGTGCTTTTGCGAAGAGCTGTGTGCCTGCGGTATGTAGGCACCCTCTTGGGCCATTAGGGCACCGCTCTTCGCAATATGCGAAACATTATTGGCTACATACGCTCCTCTCCCGACAAGAAAGGCGTCCTTCTGGGCGGGCAGTTGGGCGCATGAGAATGCAGGAGCCCTCCTGGACCAGCCGGTATTCGCTTCACAGTCAGACGTTTCCTCGGTCCAGGTAGGGTCTCTATTGAAATCAAAGGCGTCGTTTCAGATAGTTGCACCCTTAATGCAAACTTAGTCACTCCCCTGGGATACTCTGGCCCCTCTCCTGACAGTACTAGTAAAGGAACCCTCTTTAGAATGTATGTGTATTCTTGGCACAATCTGTATGTGCCTTCACCCCTCATGAGATGGTAGGCATACCTTTCCCAACATAGGGCAATGATTGGTCAAGCATGTCCAAAATTGTTATTGGTGCAGCTGGATAACCCAAAAAGGCATACTCTCTGTCATGCTCAGCACACCCTTGTCAGATCATTGTCTCCAGGCAGTTTTCTGGTCCAGATAGAGAAAACGCCCGTCTAATTTATCTTCCGGGGCGTAGTCAAAGGGGGATCCACTGGCCCGACAAAATTGTAATGTTTTCACCGCACAAAAGTGCAAATTTTCCGCGCGCTTCGCGCGCAGAAGGACGTCTCTTTCATGATATTTGTATTTAGTCAGGCCCCTCCTTAAAAACAAAATCATGGCTCCAACACTGTTTATCATTTACGAAAAAAACAATCCTTTTCAAACTATGACTCCCAGGGCCCCAGTCTGTACGTCCTTAAAGCATGATAGGAATACAAAATAATATGAATTACCTGGCAGAAGCAAGTAGAGGCCAAGTAATTCCAATACAGCGGAGCATTCGTCTGGTGGATCGGACACCCTGGGGGAGCGCCACCAATTGACAAAAAGCAATGGGGTGAACTCAGACCTCACCAAGAGGCCCAGATTTCCCAGCGAGGTGACATTGGCTAAAAAGAAAAGAATAGAAGAGACTGCAGTTGATCGCTCCCGGGGAACGCCGTTCTGAGGGACATACCTTTGGTGACCCACTCTGATTCCCAGGGCATGTTTTAACACATTTTCACCGAGGAGACGATGATGACAAATATGCCGAAAATGAATAATTTGGTCGAGATTTGTAAATTAAACCCCAAAATAATTAAACTTTTAGATGGCTTCAGGAAATTTAATCCCCAGTTAACATGTCAACATACGCTCCTCTGAATCCGCTACCGAACCAAGTTATCTGGATGAAATGGCCGTAACTACCGCTTCAAATGTCGCAAACAAGATCACTTTTGGTTAATATTAATGGGATGCCGAGCAAAGCGTACGGTATATCCGGACGATAACTTCCGTTGAATTATGAGAAGCAGGTATTGAAGAAATGACCAGAACAAATAATGAACATATTCTAGCCATACCTACATAGTCAGGATGCATCATTCGTCCACGCAACTCTGAATACTTTTAAAATCATGGTATCTAGGGAGAATAAGCAGTTTTAGTGAGCTCACAAATGGGATGCAACGCCCATCCCCATTGCGCAAGCAAGGGGGAGGCGCAGCGCCCCATACATTCCCCTGCCATTGGATGGGGTGTTAACGGAACTATGCTAAACACGAGGCTGATTACTGAACAGGGAACGTCATCTTCGTACGTCGACTTCATAGCTAAGGACGCAGGAACGTCCAAAATATGGAAGGGTGATAACTTAGTTTTTAAGTCGACTATTTCCATGTAATTTTCATGAGGTAAATGCTTGAGGTCCCTCCAATTTGGAACATGGCCATTCTCCCGCAACCGGTGTGTGTCAGCACGCGTGTTTGTGTCGCAGCCAACACCCCAAGTGCAGCATTATCCGGCGGCTAACTGCGGCCGCTGTCGCTCACCACCACGGAAAGGTAGTAGTTATGGCTGTCGGCAGATACAACTTACCCCAACATCCCAGTCATGTTGCACCAGGCGGATGGTGGCGCCGCTTCCGGCCGGCAGCTCCCGACCAACTCCGAACCGCTTCCGCTTCCGAGCTCGACACCCGCTCCGGTCGAATTGACACATAACTTACACCGGACACCGGCCGCCGGCCGCCGGCCGCCGGCTCTGGCTCACTGCCGGTCGGTGAGCCTGCCTATTATTGATGACCTCTACAACTGTTTTAGGGATCATTGGCGGAAGTGTATTTCGGATTAATTCAATTTGGTGTCGGCTTGCGTGCATCTTGGGGTTTGTCTAGTATCGGCATACGAATGAACGCAATCCATCTGAAAATAGTTCATTTGTAATAATTTCTTCGGTTATGCACGGCGCCAGGCGGGTGCGGCTGTGTGGCTGCTGGCGTCGTGGAGGAGCGAGGTCACGTGCCGGCGCCGTTGTACTTAAATGGCCGAACTGTTTTTAGTCGGCGTGGTGGCGCGTGGTCAGTGAACCATATCGAGTCGTCGCGAAGGTGCGTGCAGCCCGGCCTGTCTATAGGTGTGTGTCACGTCATTGCACCTTGGATCCGGTTCGGTACGTGCAGTGCTGCAGCGACACAGGCACTGACATCCGAGACCACATTTTGGAGTTGTGAAACAGCTTCACACGGCCACGCAGCACTCTAAGAACGGGTTTACCAAGATGTTGCACTGAAACCGACTGGACGCAGGCGCAGTGTGTGATATGAACCCGTCAGAGTTGATTACTCAGCGGTACTCCTATTCTATCTTCTTGTTATAACCAGATTAATTTCAGATGTTTTCCTTTAATCGGCACGATCCATCTCGATGCCAAATATGTTGCGAGCCAGCCTGCCACTGGCAGCTACTGAAAGGAATACTGTTGTCCGTTTCTATAACAACCTGATTGGAATGCTGTTGTCCGTTTCTATGACAACCCGAATAAAATGCTCTCGTCCGTTTCTATAGCAACCGGAATGGAAAGTTGTCAGTTTCTATGGAAACCTGAATGGAATGATGATGTCCCTTTCTATGGCAACCTTAATGGAATGCTTTTGTCCGTTTCCACGACGACCTGAACGGAATACTGTTGTCCGATCATGAGAAGAGAAGAGTGATGTTGGTGTGAGAGTGAGGCGGGTTGGAATAGAGGTATGCCCCCCTGACAATGTCTCTCTCCTCAAGATATAAACGGCAACTGAGAGTGAATGGAAAATGAATCTGAACAAATACTGGGCAAAGAAGTGAAGTTTTTTTAGAATGCTGACCAAGCACGATCTAATAAAAAGAAGCTAGATTTGTGTTGGAAGGCCGGCATGGAAGAAAACCGTGCTGACATGGAAAACATGTGCCTGAACTTGGTTATGCGTCTGCAAACATATTACTTTTTGAACACACTTGCATACAAAGAAAGCAAAGAAACTGGTCTATCCTTTCAAGTGTCTTTTCCTTTTCCATCTTTCTGTATGCATCGGCACAATATTTACTTGCCTCCACTTCTCAGGAAGTGTTATTGGACGATAGCATATTAAAATACTTGCACAATTGCGCTGCCAAGTCATCAGCGTATTCTATTAAAAACCGAGCGCGAAGCATATCTGGACCGCATGCTTTGCCTACGGTTATATTACTCAGTATCTATCTCACCGTGTCGAGAGAAACAGTGAAAGTATTCCTATAATCCATGATCAACCAAGGTATCAGAGCAGTATTTTTTCGCAGGAATTTACACTCAGTGTGGGCACCAGGCCAATGTGGGTATGTTTTAGGCATAGGGGGTGTAGCCATAGGCATAGGGGGTGGTATTTAGGCATATGGGGTGGTTTGGTATTGTGCATATCCCCCCCCCCCAAGTTAGTTTCATCTAGGGTAAATTTTCGTTGCTATGGCGGCGCCCAAGATCCCCCTCCCCCCTTGGCTGCGCCTCTGTTAATGCATCTTGTTCATTAATCAGTCGGATCACAAGCTGATTGACATCAATGCTGGAAGTAGAAACACAGAAGAATCCGGAATATCTGGAGATCTTCCACGTCATCATATCACGAACTGCTTTTATGTATATATATATATATATATATTTTAATACTGATTATTGTTATTTAAATTAATATTATTATATATTTATTATTGTTTTTATCATATGATATTATTATTATTATTACTATATATACTATTTATACTTATCTATTATTAAAGTGTTATTTAAAACACATTTCTAAATCACGCCAAATTGACGCCCAGAGAATACCTTTTTTCTTCAAGTATTTGGTTTTAGGTGGTGAAAATCACAAAACTTCTTTTTGCATTGTGTATTTTTGGTTGCTAACGGGGTCCCCTTGGCTGCACCTCTGAGTTCATTGTTTCTCACAGACGTCGGTGACTGCTTGGACGGACACGGATAGTGAAAACAACCAATTGCAAATTTACAGTAGAACAACGTTGTTCTACAGTAAGTTTGCAATTGCATACTTTTGATCATTTTGATGATAATTTCACAGAAGGTGGGATGATTTGAGGATGATTTTTGACAAAGCATTATTACCGTTCGGTACAAATGCTTTTGCATACTACTGGAGCCGTCTGCATTAAACTATGGAGAGGTATGAGGAATAGAACGGGTATTTGAAGTGCTATAAAAAATAATTACGCTTCTGTTTAGTTACGCCTTATATCTGGGATCGGTCTCTGCTCAGGTTCCAGTTGGTTCAAGTCTGGTTGGCTCGCTGTTCCCAAGAAACAACACCTCTGGGGATGTTTGAGCTGGTCTGGTTCATCACAGGGAAGTATGGTTTCCTGACACGATCTCTGTTGGTGTGCGGAGCAGGGACGTAGCAAGCAGTGAGAATAGAGAGGACCATCCTTATATCTTGCCTGCTCACACATAACCCATGTTTCTTAAGAGACGCACAAATGACCATCCTGCAATTCTGCCTCCCGTCATCTCCCTCCAGTCATCAATGCCTCTTCTCATGGGCGTGGGAACGACGGGAAAAGTGGGTGTACGATTTTTAGAGGCGCCATTTCCCGGGGAATGACACTTGACTAGAAAAATGTTAAGGGGGCGCTGCACTAGAGTGCCCCTGGGTGGACACATTTTGTAATAAAAGGGGCCATCGCCTGACAATTTCAAGGTGGGGGGTACTGGTAGGTTTAAAAGGTGGGGAGACAGTGAACACTAGAACATCCCGTCGATTCGCCTTTTTCCAGTCAGAGGGTGCGCCGTCGAAAAATGAGCGGCTAGTGACCCAATCCACATCCCCCACTGACTACGCCCATGCTCCTTCAATTGTATTGGCTGTGCTTATACCATCTAAATCACCCCAATCATGAGCGTGACATTGCAGAAGTGAAGACACGGACCTCGGGGTGTAAGCGGGTTTACATTTTCCACTTTGCCAAAAATCTTGGAAACCAGGCGACGGCGTCGGACAGCATTTCCTATCCCACGCACGGTCACCGACCCCAAGCATGTTTTTAAGCGGTGCCGAACCGAAACGTCGCGCACCTGCGTGGAGCAAAGGCAGGAGCGATTGATCTGGAGCAATAAAACGCGCGAACCGGGGTTAAGCACCTCATTTTGACTCCGCTTCCCCAACCCAGCTGGCCGCCTGGACACAACAACAGAAGAAGAAAGCAGGTGGACCGTGAGGACATTGACTCCCGGTGGAAACTCCAGATCGCTGCCAGCTCCGGGAAAAACCCAGAAACAATGGTGGTGGCAGAACATGCGGCATCAAGAAAGAAATGGCCGAAGGTAACGAACATGAACATGGTGCACTCCCGCTAATCAACATCCAAACTTTCAACACGGAGCCCAGGGAGTGGCTAGACACTAGAGGAGGCGGAGCAACAGGGAGAACCAAGGGAACGGGCAGCACGACACGGAGACAGGGAGTCCGGGAGTGGAAGACGAGACGGACGAAGAGGCCAGCTGTAGAAGATTCGAACTGAGCCGCCAGCAAAAATATGAGTGTTGCCGACCGACACTCTCCATCAGGGGTGTCGATTTGTGAAAAACATTGCGGGGGGGGGGGCCAAGTGTCAACGTACTAGACCCCCCCCCCAAACAAAAACTCATCGGATTTCGCCAACTATATTTTCAGACCTCAATAATTCTGATTTTTTATTTGACAATGTGTATGTTTATGTTTATTCAGCGTCCTCGTCAACGGAAAAAATCGTCCAGTAAAAGATGAAGTCACATAAGCAAAAGAGCAGTACATAGTACATGTCAACATAAAAACTTTGAGTCATAGCATGCTACTACAGAGTCATACAATGGACTCGGGTCCATCGTAATCGTCAACGTCATCGTCATCGTCAACGTTACCGTCACCCTCCCCTCACCCTACACACCACCAAACACACACCGGCTTAAGTAAAATATGTCCGCGCCCATATGCAGGCTAAAACACACCGGCCTTGATGGAGCATCGGAGCACAGTAGGCCTGAACTGTGATGACGATGGGTGAAGGTATTTCCTTGGTGCCTAACATTAGGGAGGGGCGAAGCCAAAGTTTTGGTGGGGCGAATTCGGGGTCGGGGAGGGGGCACAGCCTCCACAAAAGCATAGAAATCGAAAACAATGTCCTCTGATCAAACATGTGCATTGATGTAGTCATCGTGATCGCCGAGTCTAGTCAGTCACCACTCACGACACTAAGCAAACTAAGATTAACAACGGATCATAGACATCAATCAGCGCAATCGTCCAACTATTTTTTACAACAATCTAAAAACTCCACCCGTACCCAATGGCGCAGCCAAGAGCAAGAGTAGGACACACCGGGTACATGCCTCTCCGGTCACGGCCAAGGAGTCCGAAAAGGTCAGCCCAGGAGATTCCCAGAAGTGCTATCCGACGGCTTTGAAATGGATATGTCGGCTGGAATGGTTCCTTTGCTAGAGTCGGAAATAAAAAGTACAAAACTTCGGAAAGTGGGAATAATGGCAGAAATCAAAGCAGTTTTCAATGGAATGGTGCCGCAACAGGTGTGTCGCAATAGGGGCATTTTTACTGCAGCCCTGTTAGTACTTGTAATCCTTTCCATCCAAAAGGTTAAGTGCGGAGTTGTCTATACCTTTGGTGGTGCTTGGACCCCACAATATTTGCCTTCTTGACCTCATTCACCAATTTGATTTATAATTCCCCTTGAAATTGACTTGGGACGGATCAAGGAGGATAGTATTCCAAAATCTTCAAAATGCCGAGATTCGCAGTGGTTCCAGCATAGCAACACCAAATCCAGATCATACTGTTCTTTCATCAAATCAAATAACTCTGCTTTCCCAAAATTGTAATCAAGGCCAAGGTTACTAAACGGAGGTCAGGTCAAATTATTTCTTCTTATCGCAGTAAGGGGAAACTTTTCGTGCAGAACATGATGAAAGAATGATATAGACATTCGGCTTTCAAATATGTGACAAGGTCGATGGTGTTAGGTCAGGTCAAGTATTATGCATATTCTACACTGCCGTCTTGTGTGTAGAGTTTGGATTTTTGTGCGCGACAGCTGCCTTGGCGACATTGCGCCCGCAATGTCGTCTTACGCCGAATGCTTCTGCTCCTTGTGAATTGAAATTTTAATTCAGTTTTAGAGCCACCGAAGTAGTACACCATGACATTGTGTGAACAATGATCCGAGATGACCGGACTTCGTGTGACCGGACCTTATCATATAAAGCAAATATAAAGCATGTGCAGGGCAAATATAAAGAGGTGCAAAATGTCGGACAGTAGGAACACATGACAGACGTAAGGAGTCTTCATATAGGTGCGAGGGATACGAATAAGGCCAAAAGGATGCCGCACCCCAAGGAATTTCTGGCCGCGCTGCTGTTAGTACCTGTAATCATTACCCTAGTAGAAGTAAAGTCAGTCTCGCTGCTGACATAATTTGCTTTTCTGATGGCATCAATATTCATCGCTCGAAATGCACAACAAGAGCAGCTGCGTCTCAATCAGATGCAATGGCTGTGACGAATTGGGAAATATTAATGCATGGATGACATTGGTACCTATTAATGGTAAGGTGAACGGTAGAATGCGGAGAAAGTGACAACTAATGCACACAAAACTGCTCGGAAAGATGATGGAAAGCTGTGATGGATTTATACTTTGCAATCCTGGGTGATGAGAGGACAACTTCTGAGTGATGGAATACGGAGAGGATATTTTCCTTCAAACCTTGGCATCAGAATATCACTTTGAAGTTTCACGTGAATCTTGAGCACTTTACCACAGGGCAATTCGTTGTCGAACAACACCATCAGACGTCCACGTTGAAAACGCATGGAGGAAACAACATGGAGGATAATTTTGCGAAGAGGATAATGCTATGGATGGAAAAAAAAATCCAGGAAAACCCCGTTTTTCGACCCTGACGTCCCCTGTGGCGGGCCAGGGTCGCAGAGCAAACCGTCCACTGTGGCTGACTGGGGCTGTGGAGCACACCTTCTACTATGGCGGACCAGAGCCGCGAAACACACCGTCCACTCTGGTGGACCGGTGCCGCGGAGCACACGGTCCACTGCGGCGGGCCAGGGCCGCGGAGTACATCATCAACCGTGGCAGACCCGGGTCGCAGAGTATACCGTCCACTGTGGTGGACCGGTGCCGTGGGGCACACCTGCTATGACGGACTAGGCCGCGAAGCATAGCGTCCACTGCGGATGAGCAGGGCCGCGGAGTACACCATTCACTGTGGTGGATCAGGGTCGCGGAGCAAACCGTCCACTGTGACGGATCAGGGCCGTGGAGTACACCGTCCATTGTGGCGGATCGGGGCTGCGGAGCACATCGTCCACTGTGGCGGACCGGGGCCGCAGAGTACACCGTCCATTGCGGCGGATCATAGCCATCAACAGGTTAAATTATGTCATGACATGGCAGTGGCGTACCTAGGATTTGCGAGAGGGGGGCAAACTGACTTGGAAGGTGCCCAACTATCTTCATTTAAAAAAGTCCCCGGATTTCCAATATTTTTTTTCATAGAGGGTTCTTTCTATTTTTGTTATATAATAATTAGTGACCGAATTAACTGTCCTGTGGAGGGGGCCAAATCAACCACCATT
This sequence comes from Ashinkailepas kermadecensis, assembly GCA_034440615.1. Classification (NCBI taxonomy): domain Eukaryota; kingdom Metazoa; phylum Arthropoda; class Thecostraca; family Neolepadidae; genus Ashinkailepas; species Ashinkailepas kermadecensis. Next base: position 87,995 of record JAOTOM010002515.1, read on the forward strand.
ATTTCTGAATGACCGGATTTCAACCCCAACTCCCCCCATCCTGTTTGAAGGTTTTTCTTTTGGAATCCCTTGAAAAGTCACGTCACACTGCTGAAATTGCACCTGAACAAATCACTCAAAAAGGTAAAATTTGGCAATATCAGGCATTCCAATTAATAACGCCCGGTCGCCAAAACGCCAACGCTCGTGCACGTGCACACCCGCCTTGCGCAGTCGGCGCATTCGCCACTCTACGTGCGGTTCTCCGGTTTTTGCTAGGCCTCCCACGTTTTGCTAATTACTGTTACATGATAGTCTTGTGCCACATTTGACATGTGGAATGCCTGGTATGGCGGCTCGCTGGAACAAAAATATAAAACTTCAATTCGATGGATTAGTTCTATTCTTCCCACATTTTCTCGTGATTAAGAAATCCGTAGACACACTGAGCTTTGATGCACCTCATCTCTTTGGCTAAATAAGCGCCCAGATTGGCTACCGAGCCGTGACCCTGGCTGGGTGTTCGTTTTTTACCCGTTGCGTTTTTCTTCTTCTATGGATGTGTTTTAGGGCTCCAGCCAATTTTTGTCAGGGGCCCGGCACATGTTTGAGACCCGGTTCTTTTTTACAGCTTTGTTGCCTTTTTATACACCAATTATATTTTTGTGGTATCGGCGCGTTTTCGAAGACGCCGATGTGTTTATTTAGTGTCCGGTCTATTTGTTCCTTGTTTACGATCAATTCCCTTTTTGAGGGCCCAGTCTGTTTTTGAGGCCCCGTGCGGTCTGATGGCCCTGGTGTGCCTCGAGGGCCTCCGTTACGCTTTTTATTTAGCGCTCCCGGTGTGCTTATTTCGAGCTGCAGCGCATATTTTAAGGCCCTGTCGTTTTTTTGCGAAACTCGGTACGCTTTTGATTACAGACACTAAATTTTGGGATTACCGACGGAATTTTTGGGCCCCGAACGCGATATTTCGGGGCCCCGTGGTCACTTGTTGGGATCCCTAGCTTGAGCTTTAGTGGCTAGGACACGTTTTTTGTGGCCAAACACGCTTTGTGGGTTTTGGAGCGGTTATTGGGACCCCAGAGTGATTTTCCATGTCGGGACTGCTTTTCGTTGCCCCGGCTTCATTTGTTGGGTCATTACAATGAGACTTTTGAAGCCCCGGTGCGACTTGTCATGCCCCTAGCGTGATTTTCAGGGATCCGGGCGAGAATTCTTGGTACCCCTAGGCCCAGCGTGACTTTCCGGGGCCCCGGCCCGACCGTTTGTGGCCTCCGTCCTGATTTCCTTGAACCCCAGCACGACTCTTTCGAGCTCCAAGCGTGATTTTCAGGGGCCCAGGTGGGAACTTTTGAGGCCCCAGCGTCCTTTTCAGAAGCCCCTGCGCGACTTTTTCACCCCAGTGCGATTCTGCGGGGCCCAGTGCGATTATTGGGGGCAAAAATGGGATTATTAAGGAGACTGGCGCATTTTTTTTCAGGAGCTCGACACGATTATTGGGGGACCCACAACCTGTCAGGGGACAACTGGCCACAATGTCCCTCCCATTCGGCATGCTACTGTGCCATGCAATTCTCCAACATAAGCATTAGGAATAGCTCATCTGTTTAATCACTCACACGTGATTTGAACTCTAAAGTTCTCCAGACAGTTTGAGGAAAGTCAAACATCTCCTACATGGATAGGCAAGGATGGACTATTAGGCAACAGGGATACCATGGAATCCAGATCATAGTACTCTTGCTGCAATACGTACCTTGTTCCGCAGGCTGCTTTGGAGATGAATGCGCTCCTGAAGTTTGGTCAGGGCTGGAGTTGGAGGTGGATGGAGCAGCACTGTGAAGGACATTGCATATGGCTCAAAGGACTTCTTTCTGTTTGCATTAACAATGCAGGTAATTGAGTAACACTTTTATTAATTGACTTCTATAGTGTCTTAAGTGAGCAGTAGAATCGAGATGGGCTCTTGTGATATACGTTATGCGTAAGGTTATGATGGAGCTTTTAGACTCCAGTGGGAATGATATGGATTCACTCATTATTGAATCCATACGATAACCTAATAACCATAACAAACATAACCTAATCTAGCATATCCTAACCTCTTTTAGAAAAAAAAAAACAATTGTAAGCAATATATTCTCTGAAAACTTTCTAAATTAGAAAATCGAACCAGACCTAGCTTAATCTAACGTCAGCTGCTTTTGAAGGAAAAACTGTCCGATTTTTAGCAAATTTTTGAAAACTTGAAACATTTTCCAACCTAAAAAGCTAAACTAGCCCAACCTGACCAAACCGGTATTTTTCTGGTTTAATGTGGTAACAAGACAAGTTTTTACACATATTTGTTTCCATAAAGCAAACAAATGGGTTAGGTTAGGTTAGGTTGGGTTAGGTTTTTAAATTTTGAAAATCTTCAGAAAATAAAATGCTTTAGCTTTTTCTAGTTTTATGTTTTTGATTTTTTTTCTCCAAAGGCAGGTTAGGCTAGGATAGGTTTGGTTATGCTGATTTTTTAAATATATTTATACATTTCTTTTTATGCTATGTTACCTAACTCAAAGCCTCTTTTTTATGTTATTTTGGTCGTAACCTGAAAAGTACGCATTTGCACAGAAAATGAATGGCCCCATCATCTTAGTCACATTCATAAACATTGCATTCGAATGATAAATTCCAAGAATTCAAAAAAAACACCTTAAAGCACAAATTTACTACCAAAACTAACCTATTCGTTTAATGTATGGAGGAAAATGTGTGTAAAAACTTGTCTTGCTACCACCTTAAAGCACAATAATACTCATATATGGTAGGTAGGTAGTTCGGTATCTGGCATTAATATAGAAACACCGTGCAGAAATCAGAAAAAGGCATGGACTGGACTTGTTGAAGCTTACCTGCCAACTTCTTCCTCTATTGTTTCTTTGGGAGTTAAATATCAGTAAGAATTAACTGCTTAAAATCACACTAATCTGCAGACACATCGGGTGTGAAGTATAAAAAATGAAGCAGCGCGACGCCACATGAGTTTGGCCACCGGATTAAACATCGCGCGCAATTGCACCACAAATGTCTCACCTCCGTCATATTTGTCCACCACATTCTATAGCTTGAGATTCTAGGATTTTCTACGTTGACTTTTTATCTTTCGATGCTACGGTTTTGGATGCTCTGAAGAACAGACGTCACGACCGGTGGCCGCTATACCCAATTGTATTTTTCAAGGAGGCAGACAGGAAATTTGCAACTTCAAACACGTAATTACTATATTGCTGCTAATTACTGATTATTGATGAGTAGTATTGTCTTTCCTCAATCAAACGCATCAATGAAAGCATTATCGGACTATGCCTAGCTGCGCCAGCATGCAAAATACAAATACAGGGTAGTCCTCCATTTTGACGAGAAAAAATCATATAACATGCAAAACATATATGGGCAATGCATAAACTTCGTACGTTTCATGCACAGCCCCGCCCCCACCCAAACTACAAATTATTTTGTGCAGGAGTAAAGTAAAATTAAAGCCATTTAGACATTAGGGAGATGTCCAAATCCCAGCCTCCGCCTTCAGCACCTTAAATATCAGACAAACTATCACGTAAAATTCCCTTAACGTAAATGTCCACCTGCCTGCACCTTGATCGCAAACACTCGCTTTTGTAGACAGGCATGTAACGTACTCGCTTTAAAGGCGGCGCCAATGACCTTTATGGTCCGGCACGCCTTAAAAAAAATAACTCCCCCATGCGCAGCAAAATTGAAACATGCCTGATGCTACCAATTTCTGCAATGAGGAAAAAGCTGTGACGTCACTAAGGCGAATTTTGGTGGGTAATCTTTACCTTTCGGCCGACACATACTGCCCAGGTCTGTGATTTGTAAAGAGGTGTACAGTGGGGAACAGTGACGTCACAGGAGTCAGGGAAGTGACGTCACAGGATTCGGGTGTCGGTAAAGATTACCACCTAACCTAGACTAAGATAATGTAGCATAATATACAAAATGTATTATAGCATAATATAATATAACCTAATCTAACCTAACCTAACCGGAAAAACAATCCTCCGAAGCCAATTTTTCGGCCATGACGTTATGAAATATATGCGACATTGTATAGGCAAGTCTTTACAAATCACTAACCTTGGCAGTCTGTGTCGGCCGAAAGGTAAAGATTACCCTTTGGTGTACCTTTTAAGGTTTGCTGTGTATCTTTTAAGGTTTGCTTTGGAAGTCATGTGAGCCATAGCTGACCTCTAATAGCATCATTTCTGTTAAATTCAAATATTTCCCTGAGATATCCCTGTTCCTGACCATGAACAAATTTATAGACCTCGATGAGATCTCCTCTCAGCCCTCTATATCTAAGTGAAAACATATTCAATTTCTTCAATCTTTCCTCATATGCCAGGTTGCGTATACCAATACCATTAACCATTTTTGCTGCCCTCTTTTGTACTCTCTCTAAATTCCAACGCTCTTTTTCATAACTAGGGGACCAAGCTTGGACACAGTATTCCAAATGTGGCCTGACATATGCACAGTAAAGCTTCCTGATGACTTCCTCACTTTTGTATGATACATTCCTATTTATTGCCCCAAGCATTCTTAGTGCCTTCTTCCTGGCTTCTTTGGTCTGTTCTGATGCCCCCAATTTTGTGTTCAAAATAACACCTAAGTCCTTCTCCTGCTGAGTATACACTGATAGGTACTTGGCCACCCATCAAGAACGGAGCCTTGATATGCTGCCCACCTACATGCATGATTTTGCACTTATCAAAATTAAATTTCATTTGCCATTTTTCGGACCACTTCACAAGCTCGTCTAAGTCTTTCTGCAGCATGTACCTAGGTGCCTAGGTACCAGGTAAATATCAAGCTGATAGTGTGATGAGTGGGCTGTTGAAGATAATTATAGTTTGTATATCATCAGCTAATCTCAACATTTTATGATGTAAGTTGTCCTTCCACAGTGGAGGGAAATCCAGCTATTTTGATTTTTTGCACACCATTTTTAATTTTGTAGCAAAAGGTGGAGAGTCAGTCCACTATCTAATCCAAATTTGTTTATTTTCAGTACAAAATGTGCTGGTTAACATCAACTACATATTCTATGTACCTAGCATGGTGTTTTTCTTCTTTTTTCCTTCAACTTTTTATCAGCATAAAAATAGTATAATTATTGGGGGCCCAAATCAACATTGGGGGGCCAAGATCAACATTGGTGGGGCCCTGGCCCCCACAAAACGATACAAATCGACGCCCCTGCTCTCCATCCATCTTCTGGCTATCCAATGGCTACCACTCAGCGGAGCTATACTTGGCTATTCCAGCTCGGCGCCGTCGCCATTGTCCATGAGGGAACCTCCCGGTAATTGATGGGGTCAGGGGTGTAGGATCCTATTTAGTTGTGAGGGTTCCAGCCCCCCCCCCCCCCAACTTGCAGCTCAACCCCCCCCCCCCCGACAACTTGGCAGCCAGCGCATCACCCCCAACTTTGGAAGTCAAACCCATACAAAAATTCAAGCAATGCTGCATAAACGTCCAGTACGACATACTACTCGTGTTCAACCTAGGTAGGTATAAGATTGCCCAAAATGTATAATGAGTGATGACGATATTCTCGCGATTCTTCTAAGTATTCTTTAGTATTGGTGGTGACTGTCCTCTTTGATAAATTGAAATAGTACAAGCAATCCTATTTTAAGTTTTCTGAAATCGATAATCACACTGATCATTTAGTACTGATCGCAATGCGGAGCTTGCTATGATGGTTTCATGTTGTTTCTTTTCGTACTGTTTGTAATCAGTTTTGATCGACGGAAGTATGAAGTGACATATATAAGTATCATAAAACAATAATGAAATTAGGCACAATGCGAAGCGAAAGAGGAAGAAGTCGCTTCGGCACCAAGTGGTTGGTTGGTTGGTTATTGGTTTTTACGACACGTCGACCGTTGAGTCATATAGCGTCGCCAATCTCTCACGCCGATTGGTCGCGGGCGAAGAGTAGCGACAGGTGAGACTCGAACCCACAACCTTTCGATTGTGAGACGAGCATCTTACCCCTAGACCACTCGTCCCCTCGGCACCAAGTGGATTCTCCATATTCGGTAGTAGTTTTTCGATTAAGTAATTTCTGATTATTTTATCGCCGGACAGGCTAAGTTCATGGAAAACTGGAAAATAATATTTATGAATTTAATGGGGTTTTTCAAGATGGCAAAAATAAAGTGGCCCATATGCGTGGAGAAATTGGTATTTGGGGTATCCTAAGTTAATCGACCCAGGGTTGAGACCTCCACCAACTGATCTTGCGATCTATATACCCCTGGATGGGGTGATTAGCCGAAGAGGGTGATGTGTGGCGGAGGGATATGTGAAATCGCCGGTGGCGCCCGACATCGCACGTCTCGCAAAGAAGGGTAGGGTCGGGATATGAGGGGTGGACGGAGGATGCGTGCACCATGAGCGTTTTCCGGTCCTGCTAGCGTATGCTGTATATACATGTAAATATACTACCTTGATTATAGAAATGTTTCAGGGCACCAGTGGACACACGGAGCAGCTACTCGGCATTTGACGGATAGAAGGGGCAGTGGGAGGGGACTTCTTGCGAGCAAATATGGAGGATAGCTGGGGCTAACAGTCAGGAATAATACGCACAAATCGGCCGTAAATAGAGGATGACGTCAGAAATAAGGCCCTCCCAGGCCGGTGGCGATAACATAGTACATTCCTCGGCGATCAGGTGGTCAGGGGCAGGGTTGTTACGTCCGTAACTAACTGGCGGACCATGCCAGGGGGCTGGAGGGCTCGTGTCGTGGCGTTCTTCAAGGCTCCCGGTCGCCGCCAGATACGCGTCAAGGCGGTATAAGGGTACGCGAAATTCACTATGGGTGGTTTGCAGGCCAGAAATTTCTCTCTCCCACTTGTTTTTCATACCTTCTGCCCCGCGCTCTCTTTACCTCCCTCCTCCTTTTTCTCTGTCGCTCTCTCGCCCTCCGTTCTCCCCGCTCTCTCTCTCCAACATATAAATGCATGCAAGGGAGGGTATTTCACACAACACCAAGCCGGCTGGGGTTGGGGAAATGAATGGTGGAGGTGGTGGGGAACCAAACACAAAACTAACACACTGGAGCTAAAATCAAAGGAGAGATTCAGCGCAGTTTGGTTTGGTTGCTTTTCTTTCACACAACCCGAGAGAAACCACAACCACAGCCCCACCGCCCCATACACCCCGCCGACGGCATAGACTCTCCCCTCCCCTACAGGGGCATGTAGCTCACCGCGCCACTTACTCCGCTTCCAACACACCACCACCCGACACCAGTCTCCGGTAGCTGCCACGCGCTAGTGACGAGCAGGGAGTCCGCGCGCAGCCGCCGCCGAGGGGACGTTCACTCCTTGTGACCTTGGAGACAACTTGATCACGTGACCAGCCGCCTGTGGGTCTAACAGGCGCGCGCTGGTCCTGCCGCTCTGCTATTTGTGCACGTGTCGGGCACGGCAGTGGTAGCCGGCAGCGCGGAAAAGGAGGAGGCGCCAGCGATGGTGAGCGGCGAAGCTGAAGGTGGGTGATATAAATATCGGGATATTTGTGACATCAGTACAGCGAGGATGCGTGCTTGGATTTATTGTCAGTCTTTATCATGCGAAGCGGCCGTGTAGCGCCGGAAATACGTCTATTCCTTTGGTACGCTGCCTTGTTGATATTCATATGGTTCAGTGCTTGCGCCAGTGATAAATTATTCCTAAAATAGGGTGGAATATACCACTTTCTGAGCACTAAATAGACATCCTTTCCAAGGACGTATCGACATCGTGCTTGTTGATGTGTGCTTACGATGTCTCCTTCACTCATTCCTAAGAGTATTTTGCGTATATGTAGCATGCTTATGCTTACCATTATGGATTGATCACACAAGCATCTCGTGACACAATTCCAGATACAGAGATTTTGATGTGGTGTGTTGAACAATGCGATCTGCTGATAACATGGTATTGCAATCAGGGTGGGAATTAAGGCACTTCTTAAGAGATTTTATCTCTGAAAACATTTTGCACTCCGGGTTCATACTGGATAGGATGGGCTTCACATGTACTCCGACACAAATGTGGGAACAAAGATATCAATAAAAACAAACACAGAACGACACCCAAAAAAAAACGCTGGTTATTCCACTTACGGTCACCACTCAAACTAATCACTTTTTGTAGCAGTCAGCAGCCGGACCACAGCTTCACACACTCCATCAATGTCAACCACCGGAATTGCCGACAACAACGCGCCAACAGCAACTTGCAAGATGATGCGCATGCGCACTGAGAACACTGTTCTCCGGCTCTGGAGCCCCGTCTCGGAATACCTGTGTTTCTGCCACCCTATAGTGGGAAACTTTGACAGTTTTAAGAGACGTCTCCGGAGGCCCGGAGGCCACCGATCAGAATTGGCTGCGTTAGCGTTTTCTGTTCTGAAATCTGTCTGTCAACCAATCAATGCAGGGTATTTTGTATATGACGTCATAACCATTAGCAACTTTGAACACATGGTTAACAGTGTCCACACAAGTTAACAGTAAACACAAGACCTTGACTGATCCTTTGCTTTGATCACATCCAACTGTGGCGTGTGCGGTAGCAGAGTTGCGTTCGTATTACGTGGGAAATTGGCTGCGTAGGTAGGTATGCGCTCTGAGCTGAGGGTGAAGTGTGAAGTATTTTTGTTTGTTTTTCATATGGCTAGCCTTGTACTGAGACCAACAGTGAAAGGAAAACGCATTTCTCCTGTGAGTTATAAGAAACGAAACAGTGCTGATTATTACGGGTCACTGCCGGGCGGTGCCATCCATTGTTCACTTCTCTGTTCGTATGTTTTGGCATTTGATTTGACCAAAAATGAGAATGATATTACTTATGCATATTATGTAGGTACTGATTTAGGTTTTCTGGTCGTTTACTGGTAAACAGATTCCATGCATAAAAAAATAATGTCCATGAAAATGTACTCCGGAAGAAATCGGTATGCACTCCGACTCCCAACCCGGAAAGCAAGTTTCCCACTCTGATTGCAATCGTTATCGTTAACATAGGAGTGCGCGTATTTACCGCCCCGGTAGCTCAGTTGGTTAGAGCGCTGGCCTGCTCTGGTCTCCCTGTCCTGGCAACGCAGGGTTCGAATCGCTTCGCGCGCAGCCCCTGCTGAGAGGGTCAGTTGGCAGCAGAGTGGGAAACTTACTTTCCGGGTTTGGAGTCGGAGTGCAAACCGATATCTTCCGGAGTACATTTTCATAAGACATTATTTTTTATGCATGGAATCTGTTTACCAGTAACCGACCAGAAAAACCTAACTCAGACCTACATAATATGCATAAGTAATATCATTCTCATTTTTGGTCAGATGAAATATCAAAACATAGGAACAAGGAAGTGAACAATGGATGGCACCGCCCGGCAGTGACTCGTAATAATCAGCACTGTTTCGTTTCTCGTAACTCACAGGAGCAATGCGCTTTCCTTTCACTTTTGGCTCAGTACAAGGCTAGCCATATGAAAAAACAAACAAGAATACTTCACACTTCACCCTCAGCTCAGAGCGCATACCTACCAACGCAGCCAATTTCCCACGTAATACGAACGCAACTCCGCTACCGCACACGCCACAGTTGGATGTGATCAAAGCAAAGGAACAGTCAAGGTCTTGTGTTTACTGTTAACTTGTGTGGACACTGTTAACCATGTGTTCAAAGTTGCTAATGGTTATGACGTCATATAAAAATTACCTGACATTGATTAGTTGACGGACAGATTTCGTAACAGAAAACGCTAACGCAGCCAATTCTGATCGGTGGCCTCCGGAGAACGTCTCTTAAAACTGTCAAACTTTCCCACTATAGGGTGGCAGAAACACAGCTTTTCCGAGACGCGGCTCCAAAGCCGGAGAACAGTGTACTCAGTGCGCATGCGCATCTTTTTGCAAGTTGTAGTCGGCGCGTTGTTGTCGGCAATTGAGGTTGAGATTTGAGGAAATTGAGGTTCAGCAATCTGTGGTTGGATTGATGGAGTGTGTGAGGATGTGGTCCGGCTGCTGACTGCTACAAAAAAGTGGTTAGTTTGAGTGGTGACCGTAAGTGTAATAACCGGCATTTTTTGGGTGTATTTCTGTGTTTGTTTTTATTCATATCTTTGTTCCCACATTTGTGTCGGAGTACATGTGAAGCCCATCCTATCCAGTATGAACCCGGAGTGCAGAAATGTTTTCAGAGATAAAATATCTTAAGAAGTGCCTTAATTCCCACCCTGGTTGGCAGTTGGCCCGATAAGGCCGGGGACGAGCTACCGGGCGGCCGTGTCGGTGCATTGACGGCACGTTAAACTTTCGGTCAAAATTCTGCCGTTGAACTGAAATTAATGGATCGGGTAGTGGGGCCAGGGTTCACGCAACAAGCTCTGCTTAGCAATAGGACCCTGGTTTATAAAGCCACCCCAACAAGAACTCGGATCAAATGTTTTTGTTTTTTTTAATGTATATATTAGATGTCTCCAAAATTAAACAAAAACAGTCGCTGATGGGTACGCTATTGACTCAAATGTCGCTTAAAGGACTGGAGCGATACTTTAATTGGCATGCTTCCATGGCAGATTTCTACATCCTACTGTACTCGTTTCGACATCTCGCACCTAACGAAAAACCATTATTTTAACACTGGCTTGCGCTCACGCCATGCACATTTCGAAATTACTCTATTCGTAGTATGGGATGTAAATTTAGGGTATTATTGCAGTTTAAGTAGTCACAAGGTAAGTTTTACACACATTTCACCTCCATGAAGCATGTAAAGGGGTTAGGTTATGTTAGGTTCGGTTAGGGTTTTATTGGAAGTTAGAAAAAAGTTTCAAAATATTTTCGGGAATTTTCTAAAAATGAGCCTGTTTTCTTCAAAAACGGTTCAGGCTAACTGAGGTTAGGTTGGGTTAGTTGGTATTATTCCAGAACTAGGTAAAATGCGATTTTTGGGATTTTTTTTTTGAATACAGGGTATTTTAATGTAAAAATCATGATGCGACCACTCATTTTCTCCGCAAATAATTATTTTTCAGTTGGCAAACAAATACACGACCATAATCTTCACTCTGCAAACATAGCACATCGCGTATAATTATCCGTACCTGGTGTGTCACAGACGTGATAAAGAAGACATTCAACACTTCAGGCACTCGATTTGATACTCTTTGACATCGAAAACCTTATGTTTCTGCCTTAATTCGACATTATCTCTGAGAATGCATATACTCGCAACACGCCGCGCCAGCCACCGTCGATAAGGGTGGCGTCGACATTCCTTGCGATGCTGTATTATTTTATTTAAATATATTTGATGACGTCATGGCCGAAAAATTTGTTTCGGATAATTCTGGTTTTCCGGTTAGGTTAGGTTAGGTTTGGTTAGATTATATTATGATATAATATATTTTATATATTATGCTAAGTTATCTTAGTCTAGGTTAGGTTAGGTTAGGTTATTTTATTTTGTTGTATTATTTATATATTCATATTTAATTTTTGAACTCTTGACCGTAAGCAGAACACGGCAGTGTAATAATGGCTTCATTGTGCACCGGTTGCAGTCTAGTTCCTCACAAAATTATTAAACTTTCTTTTGAAGATAATCAGGCAAGCTTAGAATTTTTCAGAAAACACGGTGTACTTCCAAACGAGGTAATTTGTCCAAATTGTTCGAGGCCCTGCCATTTTCGCGCGAACAGGTGCAGGTGGGAGTGTTTTGTAACGCGGCGTGTCCCCAAGACCGTCGTCATCAACCGTCGTCATCAACCGTCGCTGACTTAAAAGTAATCATTTGCGGAGAAAATGAGTGGTCGCATCATGATTTTTACGTTAAGATACCCTGTATTCAAAAAAAAAATCCAAAAATCGCATTTTACCTAGATCTGGAAATTTACCGGTTAGTTAAAGTTTTTCATTTCAAAATCATGAGGTAAAAATGTTTGAAATTTTTCATTAAAAAATTATTTGCGTTCTTGCATGGAAGGCTAAGTTAGGTGGTAAATTGGTCTTAAAAGGTGTTTTGGGATTTTTTTTATTCTCAGAATGCTATGTTTATGAACGTGATTCGGAAGATGCGGCCACTCATTTTCGGCGCTCGTGCTTACTTTTCAAGTTGAACGATGACGTCATATGTGCGTCGTTACGATTGCGCAAATCCACAAACGGTTCTCGAACCTTAATTTTGTGGAATACCATGTAAGCGGTAACTTTCTCAGACGTGATTAAGGGGAAATTCAACACTCCATGGGGACGAGTGGTCTAGGGGTAAGATGCTCGTCTCACAATCGAAAGATTGTGAGTTCGAGTCTCACCTGTCGCTACTCTTCGCCCGCGGCCAATCGGCGTGAGAGATTGGCGACGCTATATGGCTCAAGGGTCGACGTGTCGTAAAACCAATAACCACCAACGCTCCATGCAGTTGATTAAACACTTCTTCACGGTGAAAATACTTTGTTTCCGCCTTTTTCCTCAGATATCCCACACAAGGAAACACGCCAACCAACACCACAACAGAATCGTGCCGGAAGGACGCGCTGCCGGCCTTGGCGCCGCCGCCACTCTCCGCCAGAATATATTACATTTACATACGGGAGCCTGTAATGTTAACGGTATAATAATTAAGTAGAAAAACCTAACCTCACCTATCCCAACATAATAAATTCTACTCCAATCTAAACTAATATAAACTCATATGTTTTAATTTAAAAACAAGCATAATGTATATCGTGACGTCATCCGTACTTCACGGCCCCGAGCCATGCGGGATATCCAGTTTCCGTCGACGTTCTTGTGGAATAATTGTGTGTCATCTATATCGCAAAGAGGCGGAAATTGGGCATTTTCGAGGTGAAGAAGTGTTGAATCAACTGCGTAGTGTTGAATGGCCCTTTAATGACGTTTGAGAAGCGCCAGGTGAGGGATGGATAAGTTATGGCACAAAAAAAAACAGCAGTGTGGCATGGATGGCGCATTATATAAATTATCGCTATGATCAACCGAGAGGTAACCATTTGCGGAGAAAACGAGTGGTCGCAGCTTCCGAATCACGTTCATAAACATTGTATTCTGAAATAAAATTCTGAAAATTCCAAAAACACCTTTTAGCACAAATTTACCGTTATTTTTGGTTATGTATATCCTTTTTTATTTATTTTGAACATTGCTTTTTGTGCTATATTACCTACCTCCAAGCCCCTTTTTGGGTGTTGTTTTGCCTCCCGACTGAAAAGTATGCATGTGTAGAGGAAATGAGTGGTCACATCATGTCCGACACATTCATAAACATTACATTAGAAAAAGAAATTCCGAGAAATCAGAAAATACCTCAAGCTGCAAATTTACCAAATTTAGTTGAGAAAGAAACGTTTCTTCTCTTTTTAAGTGTGTGAGGACATGTGGTATACATGGCGCAGCCAGGATTTTCTTTAGAGGCGTCGGACGAAAAATGAACGCCAGTGAACGTAAAAACGTAAAAACGCAATAAACAGTCAGTTCTTGGCGCGCGAAGTGGCCGAAAATTTCTGAGTGCGTGGTAAAAATCTCAAAAATTCTGGTTTCATCTAGTGCATTTTTGGTTGTTAAGGGGGGGTCCCGGGCCCATTCCCTTCTTGGCTACGCGCCTCTGGTGGTATATAATAATTGAGTGTTATACGACATAGTAGGACGTCATCCACTTGCTTTCGGCAAATTGTGCCTAAAATAGAAGTCACCATTTTATCTACCGTGTCCTGCTCCAAAGTTGTAATTTAACGTGAAAACAAAAGTGAAATCGGGTGACTTGGCGTGCGTTCCGAAATAGAACCTCGCCTGTATCCAGTGGCGTACAGAAGGGGGGCATTAGGGGCAGTTGTCCCCCCCCCCCTCACACTGAGAGGTTGTGGGTTCACCAAGAATCGTGCCGGGCTTCGGAAAAAATTGCGACAGGCCCCTTAAAAATTCCGCTGGGGCCCCCAAAATCGCACTGGGCCCCCAAAGATCATATTAGGTGCCCAAAAAGTCGTGCAGGGCCCCTGAAAATGACTGTGGGGCCCACAAAATTGAACCAAGGCCCCTGAAAATAGCATTGGCCCCAAAATCGTTTCGAGGCCCCTAAAAATGATGTTGGGAAAAGTCAGATCTTGGCTCTTGAAAATACCGCTGGGTCCAAAACATCGCACCAGGGCCCCTAAAAATCATGCTTTGGACCCCAACAAGTAGCACAGGGGCCCCTGATAATAACGCTGGAGGCCCCCAAAATCGTACGAAAGCCCTTGAAAATCGCCTTGGGGCCACAAAAATCGTTCCGGGACTCCTAAAAATGACGCTAGGTGTCCCAAAAGTTGGACCGGGGCCACTGAAAATCCCGTAGGGACCACGGAATTCGCGTAGGGAGCTCTAAATGAATACAGTCACTGGCGGATCTAGCCGCTCGGTTTGGGGGGGCTAAACTGGGTCTCCAGGACTTGCCAACCGGGGACGGGGGGTGGGAAGCGATGTTGGCGGGGCGTTTGTCGTCGACCGGGGGGGGAGCAACGTAGACGTGGTGTTTGACGTGATGACCTGGGGTAGGGTGCGAAGCGATGTGTTGTTGTCGACCATGGGGGGGGAGGGGGGAAGCGCGATGGGCGGATCCAGTCACTGGTTGGGGGGGCTCCGTACCAGGAGCCGATACGGGAGCCGAAGCAGAGTCAGGGGCCGGTGCATGACCGGTGGCAGGAGCCGGTAAGTGAGCCGAAACAGAATCAGGAGCAGGGACTGTAATCAGACACAGGATATAGTCAAAAGGATGTTAATATCGCGAGAGCGTCCCACAGTCTTCAGTCTGTCATTAAATAAACATTTACCTGCACCACGACACATTCAATATTCATAAATAAAAGTACATTACAAAAGGAAAATTCGCAATGGTCTAAAGAAGTTAAATATTGACTGAATTTGAACAACATCAATACGCGGAATGTCTTTTCGGCCGGTATCAGCCAGTCACGATGTACACCGGAGCACATTGCACGTGCATGGTGTTCCTGACTTGAGGCCAATCACAGCCATGCAGTTATCTGAAAATATTGCCCTGTATTTAAATAGGCAGACCTGTATGCATATATATATATATATATATATATATATATATTTATACATATACATTAAGAATATCTAGGCCAAAGTTATGTTGTATCTTAATGTTTCTTGTAATAACATTAACCCTCGCATTCCGGACGGGGGGGGGAGGGGATGGTCATTTTCGCACCACAGCCGTGAGGTTTTTCCACAGTACCTAAGTGCCGAACACGCACAGATAATCGGCTGAAACTTTGCATGCGTTCTAGGAATAGCCGATGTGTTGGTTCAAACTTTATGTTTGGGTGATCTAGGTTCACCGAGATATTCGACGTTAAATTCGGATTTTGCTTCTCAAAATGAAATTTGTATTCATCTTTTCAGGATTGTCTGTAGGAAAACCAATAAGAGGTATCGAAAAACCAATGGCATATTCTCGATAAGCAATTGACCAAATACAATTTGAAAAATAGTCCAGATCTGTGTGACCTCGAGCAAGGCGAGGATACGAGGTCAATTTGACAATTTGTTTGTCGAATTAATAAAAATTCAACATCCGTAACGTATGTTATAGAGCACTATCGTATCTATCAGTGTACAAATATCAGCTTCAAATCTTATACTGCGGTTCCGTTTTTATCAATGAAAACGTAGCCGGGGTTCACACTTTTACCGCGCTGCGTTGGCTGCAACTGAAGAAGCGGTCGCGGCCCGAACCTAGGTTGCTTCCACTCCAGCTGGACCGTGAACTATCAGACATACAATGCAACTTTTTATTTAATATTAGAAGTTCAATAACAAGGTAAACGATGCCGTTTTCCGTATCTTTCCATATGGCGTATAACAAAAGTTAGTGGGTCAAATTGACCCCCCAGTGGTGCGTGGTGGTGAAATCTGCTGGGAGTACGAGGGTTAATAACTATTAGGGCAAAGATAGTTAGTTATGTACCTAATTCTTTCTGGTTTTTCTGACAACTTTCAGGAAAGAAAAGTAATACATCAGTTGCATTAAATTAGTTAAGGTCAGATACTCAAAATATGTTTTAATTGAAAGGCTTCTTACAGGGGCAGCACATCTAAGATAAATACCTGCATATATGAAAACTATGAAAGCACAAAACATGTATGGACTTACCTTTTGCCCTATTTTTAGAGAATAAATCCTTTATGGAAAGTTGACGCTTCATATCTACTCGTATAGCGATAGCTCTGCCTCTTGCTGTAGGAAGAAGGAATAATGGATAAATAAGCAAGCAGGCATGACACAATCATGTATTCAATGAAACAAAAACCTATTAGATTTGGATAGCTAACAAGAGAAGCCTTCACTTGTTACCTAGTTTTTTGTGTTTGTTGGGGGGGGCTAATTTGTACTGTTAGCCCCCCCAGATTTGATTGGGGGGGCTAAAGCCCCTTTGCCCCCTGGATCCGCCAGTGAATACGGTGGGCATCAAAAAGCACGCACTGGGCCCGAAAATTTGCGCGGGGTTCGCCAAAATCTCTCAGGGATCCTGAGTTGAGCTGAGTACGCTCAGGGAGCTGAGTACAACGCGCCTCGCAAACTCGTGCCGAGCCTCCGAAATATCGCGCTCGGGACCAAACATTTCCGTCGGCAGTCTCAAAAATTCGGTTCGGGGTATGAAAATTCCCTTCATGCTCCCCCAAATTGGCGTCGATGGCCCTGAATAAGCACAGTGTGACCCTATAAATCACATCGGGACTCGACAAAAATCAAGCCGGAGCCCTCCAACATGAGACTCCGACAAAAATATCCTAGCCAGGAAAATCACTCAGGGGCCCCAAACATACAACTAGATGCCTGTTTTAAAAAAATCGCGTACGGCCCCGAAAAGCGCATCGGAACACTCTAAAAATCGCCGTGGAACACAAAAATATGGCGCTTGGTGACCAGAAAAATGAGGCTGGGACTCTGACATTAAGAAATTCAGAAGTCACTAAAAATTCCGTCTTACCAAGAAAACTGGCGTTGGGTCCCCCGGGACCACGCGCCTGTGCCCGAAAAGTCGCGTCGGGACCACAAGAAATTACACTGGAACCCTTAATGTCTTGTTGGGATCCCACAAGTGTGCGATCAGGAGCCCAAATAAACACAGCGAAATCCTACGAGCACAACGGGATGGTGAAAATGCGCCGGGCCCTCCAACGCGTACCGAGTCTCCCGAAAAGCGACAGGGCCTTAGAACATGCGTTGTAGCTCTAAATATACACACCGAGAGCTCTAAAAAAAAAACAGCGGAGGCCCTCGAAGCACACCCGGGCCATGAAGCCGCATGGGGGTCTGAAAACAGCCTGGAGTCGTGAAAAAGCGACATGGTCCTGAAGAAGGAGCAAATAGATCGGGCGCTAAATAAGCACATCGGGGGTCTTTGAAAACGCGCCGATACCTCGAAAATATAGTCCGTGCACAAAAAGCAAGAAAACTATAAAAACAAAAGAGCTGATCCCTAAAGATCCCTATAGCACTTCCGTAGACGAATAAAAACACAACGGACCAAAAAATGAACACCTGGCTAGGGCTTCGGTTCGGTAACCCGTTTTGTTGCATATTTATCCAAAGAGATGAAGTGGTTCAAAGCTAAGCGGGTTTCCGGATTTCTTAGCCACCGGAAAATGTGGGAGCAAGAGAACTGGTCATCGAATTTTCCTAGCGAACCACCACACGAAGCATTCCACACGCCAAATATGGCACACAACTATCATGTGACAGCAACTAGCAAAACACAGGCCAAGCAGAAACCGGAACATCGCACGAAGTGTGGCGAATGTGCCGAATGCGCAATGTGGGT